>CAJUXJ010000305.1:0-16477 GCA_910589775.1 Avena eriantha
TTTTCATAATCACATGGATCCACTAGATATCATTGCATGTGTGTTTTATTCCTAAACCACATGCATCCACTAGATTCCATTGCATGTGTGTTCTTTTCATAACAACATGGATCCCTAGAGTTCATTGCATGTGTGTTCTATTCATAATCCACATGGATCCACTAGAGTTTGTTGAATGTGTGTTTCTTTTCATCAACCAGATGGATCCACTAGAGTTCATTGCATGTGTGTTCTTTTTAATAACCACATGGATCCACTAGATTCATTGCATGGGTGTTCTTTTCATAAACCACATGGATCCACTAGAGTTCATTGCATGTGTGTTTTATTCCTAACCACATGGATCCACTAGATGCCATTGCATGTGTGTTATTTTCATAAACCACATGGATCCACTAGATGCCATTGCATGTGTGTTCTATTACTAAACCACATGGATCCACTAGATGCCATTGATGTATGTTCTTTTCATAACCACATGGATCCACTAGATGTCATTGCACGTGTGTTCTTTTCATAAACCCACATCGACTATATTCCATTGCACGTGTGTTCTTTTCATAAACCACATGGATCCACTAGAGTTAATTGCACGTGTGTTCTTTTCGTAAGCCACGTGGATCCACTAGATGCCATGGCATGTGTGTTTTTTCATCAATCACATGGTTCCACTAGATATCATTGCATGTGTATTCTATTCCTAACCACATGCATCCACTAGATGCCATTCATGTGTGTTTCTTTTTATAAACCACATGGATCCACTATTAGGCATTGCATGTGTGTTCTAATCCTAAACCACATGGATCCACTAGTGCCATTGGATGCGTGTTCCTTTCATAAACCACATGAATCCACTAGATATCATTGCATGTGTGTTCTTTTCATAAACCACATGGACCACTAGAGTTCATGGCATGTGTGTTCTTTCATAAACCACATGGATCACTAGATGCCATTGCATGTGTGTTCTATTCCTAAACCACATGGATCCACTAAATGCCATTGGATGTGTGTTCTTTTCATAAACCACATGGATCCACTAGATGCCATTGCATGTGTGTTTTTTTCATAAACCACATGGATCCACTAGAGTTCATTGCATGTGTGTTCTATGCCGAAACCACAAGGATCCACTAGATGCCATTGCATATGTGTTCTTTTCATAAACCACATAGATCCAGTAGATGCCATTGCATGTGTGTTCTTTTCATAAACCACATGGATCCACTATATGCCATTGCATGTGTGTTCTTTTCATAACCACATGGATCCACTAGATGCCATTGCATGTGTGTTCTTTTCATAAACCACATGGATCCACTAGATGCCATAGCATGTGTGTTCTTTGCCTAAACAACATGGATCCACTAGAGTTCATTGCATGTGTGTTCTTTTCATCAACCACATGGATCCAGTAGATGCCATTGCATGCGTGTTATTTTCATAAACCACATGGATGCACTAGATGACATTGCATGTGTGTTCTTTGCCTAAAACACATGGATCCACTAGAGTTAATTGTAGGTGTGTTATATTCAGAAAATACATGGATCCACTAGATGCCATTAAATGTGTGTCCTATTCCTAAACCACATGGATCTTATAGATTCCATTGCATGTGTGTTCTTTTCATAAACCACATGGATCCACTAGAGTTCATTGCATGTGTGTTCTGTTCATAATCCACATGGATCCACTAGAGTTCGTTGAATGTGTGTTTCTTTTCATCAACCAGATGATCCACTAGAGTTCATTGCCCCGTGTGTTCTTTTCATAAACCACATGGATCCACTAGATTCCATTGCATGTCTATTCTTTTCATAAATCCACATGGATCCACTAGAGTTCATTCCATGTGTGTTTTATTCCTAAACCAACATGGATCCACTAGATGCCATTGCATGTATTTTATTTCATAAACCACATGGATCCACTAGATGCCATTGCATGTGTGTTCTGTTACAAACCACATGGATGCACTAGATGCCATTGGTCGTATGTTCTTTTCATAAACCACATGGATCTACTAGATACATTCCATGTGTGCTCTTTTCATAAACCACATGGATCCACTAGAGTTAATTGCACGTGTGTTCTTTCATAAACACATGGATCCACTAGATGCCATTGCATTTGTGTTTTTTCATTAATCACATGGATCCACTTGATATCATTGCATGTGTGTTTTATTCCTAAACCACATGCATCCACTAGATTCCATTGCATGTGTGTTCTTTTCATAAACAACATGGATCCACTAGAGTTCTTGCATGTGTCTTCTATTCATAATCCACATGGATCCACTAGAGTTTGTTGAATGTGGTTCTTTTCATCAACCAGATGGATCCACTAGAGTTCATTGCATGTGTGTTCTTTTCATAAACCACATGGATCCACTAGATTCAATTGCATGGTGTTCTTTTCATAAACCACATGGATCCACTAGAGTTCATTGCATGTGTGTTTTTATTCCTAAACCACATGGATCCACTAGATGCCATTGCATGTGTGTTATTTTCATAAACCACATGGATCCACAAGATGCCATTGCATGTGGTGTTCTTTACTAAACCACATGGATGCACTAGATGCCATTGGATGTATGTTCTTTTCATAAACCACATGGATCCACTAGATGTCGTTGCACGTGTGTTCTTTTCATAAACCACATAGATCTACTAGATTCATTACATGTCTGTTCTTTTCATAAACCACATGGATCCACTAGATATCATTGCATGTGTGTTCTTTTCATAAACCACATGGATCCACTAGAGTTCATGGCATGTGTGTTCTTTTCATAACCACATGGATCCACTAGATGCCATTGCATGTGTGTTCTATTCCTAAACCACATGGATCCACTAAATGCCATTGGATGTGTGTTCTTTTCATAAACCACATGGATGCACTAGATGTCATTGCATGTGTGTTGTTTTCATAAACCACATGGATCCATTAGATGCCATTGCATGTGTGTTCTTTTCATAAACCACATGGATCCACTAGATGCCATTGGCATGTGTGTTATTTCATAAACCACATGGATCCACAAGATGCCATTGCATGTGTGTCTATTACTAAACCACATGGATGCACTAGATGCCATGGATGTATGTTCTTTTCATAAACCACATGGATCCATAGATGTCATTGCACGTGTTTATTTTCATAAACCACATAGATCTACTAGATTCCATTGCATGTGTGTTCTTTTCATAAACCACATGGATCCACCAGAGTTCATTGCACGTGTGTTCTTTTCGTAAACCACGTGGATCCACTAGATGCCATTGCATGTGTGATTTTCTCATCATCAATCACATGGTGCCACTAGATCTCATTGCATGTGTATTCTATTCCTAAACCACATGCATACACTAGATGGCCATTGGTCGTTGTTCTTTTCATAACCACATGGATCCACTGTTAGGCATGCCATGTGTGTTCTAATCCTAAACCACATGATCCACTAGATGCCATTGGATGCGTGTTCCTTTCCTAATCCACATGGATCCACTTGATACTCATTGCATGTGTGTTCTTTCATAAACCACATGGATCCACTAGAGAGTTCATGGGCATTGTGTGTTCTTTCATAAACCACATGGACCACTAGATGCCATTGCATGTGTGTTCTATTCCTAAACCACATGGATCCACTAAAATGCATTGGATGTGTGTTCTTTTCATAAACCACATGATCCACTAGATGCCATTGCATGTGTGTTCTTTTCCATAAACCACATGGATCCACTAGAGTTCATTGCATGTGTGTTCTATGCCGAACCACAAGGATCCACTAGATGCCATTGCATAGTGTTCTTTTCATAAACCACATAGATCCAGTAGATGCCATTGCATGTGTGTTCTTTTCATAACCACATGGATCCACTATAAGCCATTGCATGTGTGTTCTTTTCATAAACCACATGGATCCACTAGATGCCATGCAGTTGTTTCTTTTCATATAACCCATGGATCCATCTAGATGCCATAGCATGTGTGTTTCTTTGCCTAACAACATGATCCACTAGAGTTCATTGCATGTGTGTTCTGTCATAATCCAAATGGATCCACTAGAGTTCGTGAATGTGTGTTTCTTTCATCAACCGATGGATCCACTAGAGTTATTGCCTGTGAGTTCTTTTCATAAACACATGGATCCACTAGATTCCATTGCATGTCTGTTCTTTTCATAAGCCACATGGATCCACTAGAGTCATTCCATGTGTGTTTTATTCCTAAACCACATGCATCACTATATGCCATTGCATGTGTTTTATTTTCATAAAGCACATGGATCCACTAGATGCCATTGCATGTTTGTTCTATTCCTCTAAACCACATGGAGCACTAGATGCCATTGGATGTATGTTCTTTTCATAAACCACATGGATCTACTAGATGCCATTCCTGTGTGCTCTTTTCATAAACAACATGGATCCACTAGAGTTAATTGCACGTGTGTTCTTTTCATAAACCACATGGATCCCACTAGATGCCATAGCATGTTTGTTCTTTGCCTAAACAACATGGATCCACTAGAGTTCATTGCATGTGTGTTCTTTCATAAACCACACGGATCCAGTAGATGACATTGCATGCGTGTTAGTTTCATAAACCACATGGAGCCACTAGATGACATTGCATGTGTGTTCTTGCCTAAAACACATGGATCCACTAGAGTTAATTGTAGGTGTGTTCTATTCAGAAAATACATGGATCCACTAGATGCCATTAAATGTGTGTTCTATTCCTAAACCACATGGATCTAATAGATTCCATTGCATGTGTGTTCTTTTCATAAACCACATGGATCCACTAGAGTTCATTGCATGTGTGTTCTGTTCATAATCCACATGGATCCACTAGAGTTCGTTGAATGTGTGTTTCTTTTCATCAAGCAGATGGATCCACTAGAGTTCATTGCCCGTGTGTTCTTTTCATAAACCACATGGATCCACTAGATTCCATTGCATGTCTGTTCTTTTCATAAACCACATGGATCCACTAGAGTTCATTCAATGTGTGTTTATTCCTAAACCACGTGGATCCACTAGATGCCATTGCATGTATTTTATTTTCATAAACCACATGGATCCACTAGATGCCATTGCATGTGTGTTCTGTTACAAAACCACATGGATGCACTAGATGCCATTGGTTATATGTTCTTTTCATAAACCACATGGATCTACTAGATGCCATTCCATGTGTGCTCTTTTCATAAACCACATGGATCCACTAGAGTTAATTGCACGTGTGTTCTATTCATAAACCACATGGATCCACTAGATGCCATTGCATGTGTGTTTTTTCATCAATCACATGGATCCACTAGATATCATTGCATGTGTGTTTTAATCCTAAACCACATGCATCCACTACATTCCATTGCATGTGTGTTCTTTTCATAAACAACATGGATCCACTAGAGTTCATTGCATGCGTCTTCTATTCATAATCCACATGGATCCACTAGAGTTTGCTGAATGTGTGTTTCTTTTCATCAACCAGATGGATCCACTAGAGTTCATTGCATGTGTGTTCTTTTAATAAACCACATGGATCCACTAGATTCCATTACATGGGTGTTCTTTTCATAAACCACATGGATCCACTAGAGTTCATTGCATGTGTGTTTTATTCCTAAACCACATGGATCCACTAGATGCCATTGCATGTGTGTTATTTTCATAAACCACATGGATCCACAAGATGCCATTGCATGTGTGTTCTATTACTAAACCACATGGATGCACTAGATGCCATTGGATGTATGTTCTTTTCATAAACCACATGGATCCACTAGATGTCGTTGCACGTGTGTTCTTTTCATAAACCACATAGATCTACTAGATTCCATTGCACGTGTGTTCTTTTCATAAACCACATGGATCCACTAGAGTTAATTGCACGTGTGTTCTTTTCGTAAGCCACGTGGATCCACTAGATGCCATGGCATGTGTCTTTTTTCATCAATCACATGGTTCCACTAGATATCATTGCATGTGTATTCTATTCCTAAACCACATGCATCCACTAGATGCCATTCCATGTGTGTTCTTTTTATAAACCACATGGATCCACTATTAGGCATTGCATGTGTGTTCTAATCCTAAACCACATGGATCCACTAGATGCCATTGGATGCGTGTTCCGTTCATAAACCACATGAATCCACTAGATATCATTGCATGTGTGTTCTTTTCATAAACCACATGGACCACTAGAGTTCATGGCATGTGTGTTCTTTTCATAAACCACATGGATACACTAGATGCCATTGCATGTGTGTTCTATTCCTAAACCACATGGATCCACTAAATGCCATTGGATGTGTGTTCTTTTCATAAACCACATGGATCCACTAGATGCCATTGCATGTGTGTTCTTTTCATAAACCACATGGATCCACTAGAGTTCATTGCATGTGTGTTCTATGCCGAAACCACAAGGATCCACTAGATGCCATTGCATATGTGTTCTTTTCATAAACCACATAGATCCAGTAGATGCCATTGCATGTGTGTTCTTTTCATAAACCACATGGATCCACTATATGCCATTGCATGTGTGTTCTTTTCATAAACCACATGGATCCACTAGATGCCATTGCATGTGTGTTCTTTTCATAAACCACATGGATCCACTAGATGCCATAGCATGTGTGTTCTTTGCCTAAACAACATGGATCCACTAGAGTTCATTGCATGTGTGTTCTTTTCATCAACCACATGGATCCAGTAGATGCCATTGCATGCGTGTTATTTTCATAAACCACATGGATGCACTAGATGACATTGCATGTGTGTTCTTTGCCTAAAACACATGGATCCACTAGAGTTAATTGTAGGTGTGTTATATTCAGAAAATACATGGATCCACTAGATGCCATTAAATGTGTGTCCTATTCCTAAACCACATGGATCTTATAGATTCCATTGCATGTGTGTTCTTTTCATAAACCACATGGATCCACTAGAGTTCATTGCATGTGTGTTCTGTTCATAATCCACATGGATCCACTAGAGTTCGTTGAATGTGTGTTTCTTTTCATCAACCAGATGGATCCACTAGAGTTCATTGCCCCGTGTGTTCTTTTCATAAACCACATGGATCCACTAGATTCCATTGCATGTCTATTCTTTTCATAAACCACATGGATCCACTAGAGTTCATTCCATGTGTGTTTTATTCCTAAACCACATGGATCCACTAGATGCCATTGCATGTATTTTATTTTCATAAACCACATGGATCCACTAGATGCCATTGCATGTGTGTTCTGTTACAAAACCACATGGATGCACTAGATGCCATTGGTCGTATGTTCTTTTCATAAACCACATGGATCTACTAGATGACATTCCATGTGTGCTCTTTTCATAAACCACATGGATCCACTAGAGTTAATTGCACGTGTGTTCTTATCATAAACCACATGGATCCACTAGATGCCATTGCATTTGTGTGTTTTCATTAATCACATGGATCCACTTGATATCATTGCATGTGTGTTTTATTCCTAAACCACATGCATCCACTAGATTCCATTGCATGTGTGTTCTTTTCATAAACAACATGGATCCACTAGAGTTCATTGCATGTGTCTTCTATTCATAATCCACATGGATCCACTAGAGTTTGTTGAATGTGTGTTTCTTTTCATCAACCAGATGGATCCACTAGAGTTCATTGCATGTGTGTTCTTTTCATAAACCACATGGATCCACTAGATTCAATTGCATGGGTGTTCTTTTCATAAACCACATGGATCCACTAGAGTTCATTGCATGTGTGTTTTATTCCTAAACCACATGGATCCACTAGATGCCATTGCATGTGTGTTATTTTCATAAACCACATGGATCCACAAGATGCCATTGCATGTGTGTTCTATTACTAAACCACATGGATGCACTAGATGCCATTGGATGTATGTTCTTTTCATAAACCACATGGATCCACTAGATGTCGTTGCACGTGTGTTCTTTTCATAAACCACATAGATCTACTAGATTCCATTACATGTCTGTTCTTTTCATAAACCACATGGATCCACTAGATATCATTGCATGTGTGTTCTTTTCATAAACCACATGGATCCACTAGAGTTCATGGCATGTGTGTTCTTTTCATAAACCACATGGATCCACTAGATGCCATTGCATGTGTGTTCTATTCCTAAACCACATGGATCCACTAAATGCCATTGGATGTGTGTTCTTTTCATAAACCACATGGATGCACTAGATGTCATTGCATGTGTGTTGTTTTCATAAACCACATGGATCCATTAGATGCCATTGCATGTCTGTTCTTTACATAAACCACATGGATCCACTAGATGCCATTGCATGTGTGTTATTTTCATAAACCACATGGATCCACAAGATGCCATTGCATGTGTGTTCTATTACTAAACCACATGGATGCACTAGATGCCATTGGATGTATGTTCTTTTCATAACCACATGGATCCAGTAGATGTCATTGCACGTGTGTTATTTTCATAAACCACATAGATCTACTAGATTCCATTGCATGTGTGTTCTTTTCATAAACCACATGGATCCACCAGAGTTCATTGCACGTGTGTTCTTTTCGTAAACCACGTGGATCCACTAGATGCCATTGCATGTGTGATTTTTCATCAATCACATGGTTCCACTAGATATCATTGCATGTGTATTCTATTCCTAAACCACATGCATACACTAGAATGCCATTGGTCGTATGTTCTTTTCATAAACCACATGGATCCACTGTTAGGCATTCCATGTGTGTTCTAATCCTAAACCACATGGATCCACTAGATGCCATTGGATGCGTGTTCCTTTCATATCCACATGGATCCACTTGATATCATTGCATGTGTGTTCTTTTCATAAACCACATGGATCCACTAGAGTTCATGGCATGTGTGTTCTTTCATAAACCACATGGATCCACTAGATGCCATTGCATGTGTGTTCTATTCCTAAACCACATGGATCCACTAAATGCCATTGGATGTGTGTTCTTTTCATAAACCACATGGATCCACTAGATGCCATTGCATGTGTGTTCTTTTCATAAACCACATGGATCCACTAGAGTTCATTGCATGTGTGTTCTATGCCGAAACCACAAGGATCCACTAGATGCCATTGCATATGTGTTCTTTTCATAAACCACATAGATCCAGTAGATGCCATTGCATGTGTGTTCTTTTCATAAACCACATGGATCCACTATAAGCCATTGCATGTGTGTTCTTTTCATAAACCACATGGATCCACTAGATGCCATTGCATGTGTGTTCTTTTCATAAACCACATGGATCCACTTAGATGCCATAGCATGTGTGTTCTTTGCCTAAACAACATGGATCCACTAGAGTTCATTGCATGTGTGTTCTGTTCATAATCCACATGGATCCACTAGAGTTCGTTGAATGTGTGTTTCTTTTCATCAACCAGATGGATCCACTAGAGTTCATTGCCTGTGAGTTCTTTTCATAAACCACATGGATCCACTAGATTCCATTGCATGTCTGTTCTTTTCATAACCACATGGATCCACTAGAGTTCATTCCATGTGTGTTTATTCCTAAACCACATGGATCCACTATATGCCATTGCATGTGTTTTATTTTCATAAAGCACATGGATCCACTAGATGCCATTGCATGTGTGTTCTATTACTAAACCACATGGATGCACTAGATGCCATTGGATGTATGTTCTTTTCATAAACCACATGGATCTACTAGATGCCATTCCATGTGTGCTCTTTTCATAAACAACATGGATCCACTAGAGTTAATTGCACGTGTGTTCTTTTCATAAACCACATGGATCCACTAGATGCCATAGCATGTTTGTTCTTTGCCCTAAACAACATGGATCCACTAGAGTTCATTGCATGTGTGTTCTTTTCATAAACCACACGGATCCAGTAGATGACATTGCATGCGTGTTATTTTCATAAACCACATGGAGCCACTAGATGACATTGCATGTGTGTTCTTTGCCTAAAACACATGGATCCACTAGAGTTAATTGTAGGTGTGTTCTATTCAGAAAATACATGGATCCACTAGATGCCATTAAATGTGTGTTCTATTCCTAAACCACATGGATCTAATAGATTCCATTGCATGTGTGTTCTTTTCATAAACCACATGGATCCACTAGAGTTCATTGCATGTGTGTTCTGTTCATAATCCACATGGATCCACTAGAGTTCGTTGAATGTGTGTTTCTTTTCATCAAGCAGATGGATCCACTAGAGTTCATTTCCCGTGTGTTCTTTTCATAAACCACATGGATCCACTAGATTCCATTGCATGTCTGTTCTTTCATAAACCACATGGATCCACTAGAGTTCATTCAATGTGTGTTTTATTCCTAAACCACGTGGATCCACTAGATGCCATTGCATGTATTTTATTTTCATAAACCACATGGATCCACTAGATGCCATTTGCATGTGTGTTCTGTTACAAAACCACATGGATGCACTAGATGCCATTGGTTATATGTTCTTTTCATAAACCACATGGATCTACTAGGATGCCATTCCATGTGTGCTCTTTTCATAAACCACATGGATCACTAGAGTTAATTGCACGTGTGTTTATTCATAAACCACATGGATCCACTAGATGCCATTGCATGTGTGTTTATTCATCAATCACATGGATCCACTAGATATCATTGCATGTGTGTTTAATCCCTAAACCACATTGCATCCACTACCATTCCATTGCATGTGTGTTCTTTTCATAAACAACATGGATCCACTAGAGTTCATTGCATGCGTCTTCTATTCACTAATCCACATGGATCCACTAGAGTTTGCTGAATGTGTGTGTTCTTTTTCATCAACCAGATGGATCCACTAGAGTTCATTGCATGTGTGTTCTTTTAATAAACCACATGGATCCACTAGATTCCATTACATGGGTGTTCTTTTCATAAACCACATGGATCCACTAGAGTTCATTGCATGTGTGTTTTATTCCTAAACCACATGGATCCACTAGATGCCATTGCATGTGTGTTATTTTCATAAACCACATGGATCCACAAGATGCCATTGCATGTGTGTTCTATTACTAAACCACATGGATGCACTAGATGCCATTGGATGTATGTTCTTTTCATAAACCACATGGATCCACTAGATGTCGTTGCACGTGTGTCTTTTCATAAACCACATAGATCTACTAGATTCCATTGCAACGTGTGTTCTTTTCATAAACCACATGGCTCCACTAGAGTTAATTGCACGTGTGTTCTTTTCGTAAGCCACGTGGATCCACTAGATGCCATGGCATGTGTGCTTTTTTTCATCAATCACATGGTTCCACTAGATATTCATTGCATGTGTATTCTATTCCTAACCACATGCATCCACTAGATGCCATTCCATGTGTGTTCTTTTTATAAACCCACATGGATCCACTATTAGGCATTGCATGTGTGTTCTAATCCTAAACCACATGGATCCACTAGATGCCATTGGATGCGTGTTCCGTTCATAAACCACATGAATCCACTAGATATCATTGCATGTGTGTTCTTTTCATAAACCACATGGACCACTAGAGTTCATGGCATGTGTGTTATTTTCATAAACCACATGGATTACACTAGATGCCATTGCATGTGTGTTCTATTCCTAAACCACATGGATCCACTAAATGCCATGGATGTGTGTTCTTTTCATAAACCACATGGATCCACTAGATGCCATTGCATGTGTGTTCTTTTCATAAACCACATGGATCCACTAGAGTTCATTGCATGTGTGTTCTATGCCGAAACCACAAGGATCCACTAGATGCCATTGCATATGTGTTCTTTCATAAACCACATAGATCCAGTAGATGCCATTGCATGTGTGTTCTTTTCATAAACCACATGGATCCACTATATGCCATTGCATGTGTGTTCTTTCATAAACCACATGGATCCACTAGATGCCATTGCATGTGTGTTCTTTTCATAAACCACATGGATCCACTAGATGCCATAGCATGTGTGTTCTTTGCCTAAACAACATGGATCCACTAGAGTTCATTGCATGTGTGTTCTTTTCATCAACCACATGGATCCAGTAGATGCCATTGCATGCGTGTTATTTTCATAAACCACATGGATGCACTAGATGACATTGCATGTGTGTTCTTTGCCTAAAACACATGGAATCCACTAGAGTTAATTGTAGGTGTGTTATATTCAGAAAATACATGGATCCACTAGATGCCATTAAATGTGTGTCCTATTCCTAAACCACATGGATCTTATAGATTCCATTGCATGTGTGTTCTTTTCATAAACCACATGGATCCACTAGAGTTCATTGCATGTGTGTTCTGTTCATAATCCACATGGATCCACTAGAGTTCGTTGAATGTGTGTTTCTTTTCATCAACCAGATGGATCCACTAGAGTTCATTGCCCCGTGTGTTCTTTTCATAAACCCACATGGATCACTAGATTCCATTGCATGTCTATTCTTTTCATAAACCACATGGATCCACTAGAGTTCATTCCATGTGTGTTTTATTCCTAAACCACATGGATCCACTAGATGCCATTGCATGTATTTTATTTTCATAAACCACATGGATCCACTAGATGCCATTGCATGTGTGTTCTGTTACAAAACCACATGGATGCACTAGATGCCATTGGTCGTATGTTCTTTTCATAAACCACATGGATCTACTAGATGACATTCCATGTGTGCTCTTTTCATAAACCACATGGATCCACTAGAGTTAATTGCACGTGTGTTCTTATCATAACCACATGGATCCACTAGATGCCATTGCATTTGTGTGTTTTCATTAATCACATGGATCCACTTGATATCATTGCATGTGTGTTTTATTCCTAAACCACATGCATCCACTAGATTCCATTGCATGTGTGTTCTTTTCATAAACAACATGGATCCACTAGAGTTCATTGCATGTGTCTTCTATTCATAATCCACATGGATCCACTAGAGTTTGTTGAATGTGTGTTTCTTTTCATCAACCAGATGGATCCACTAGAGTTCATTGCATGTGTGTTCTTTTCATAAACCACCATGGATCCACTAGATTCAATTGCCATGGGTGTTCTTTTCATAAACCACATGGATCCACTAGAGTTCATTGCATGTGTGTTTTATTCTAAACCACATGGATCCACTAGATGCCATGCATGGTGTATTTTCATAAAACCACATGGAATCCACAAGAATGCCATTTGCATGTGTGTTCTATTACTAAACCACATGGATGCACTAGATGCCATTGGATGTATGTTCTTTTCATAAACCACATGGATCCACTAGATGTCGTTGCACGTGTGTTCTTTTCATAAACCACATAGATCTACTAGATTCCATTGCCACGTGTGTTCTTCTTCATAAACCACATGGATCCACTAGATTAGTTGCACGTGTGTTCTTTTCATAAACCACATGGATCCACTAGATGCCATGGCATGTGTGTTTTTCATCATCAATCACATGGGTTCCACCATCCACTAGATATCATTGCATGTGTGTTCTATTCCTAAACCACATGGATCCACTAGATGCCATTGCATGTGTGTTCTTTTCATAAACCACATGGATCCACTAGATGGCATTGCATGTGTGTTCTAATTCCTAAACCACATGGATCCACTAGATGCCATTGCATGTGTGTTCCTTTCATAAACCACATGGATCCACTAGATATCATTGCATGTGTGTTCTTTTCATAAACCACATGGCCACTAGAGTTCATTGCATGTGTGTTCTTTTTAATAAACCACATGGATCCACTAGATTCCATTGCATGGGTGTTCTTTTCATAAACCACATGGATCCACTAGAGTTCATTGCATGTGTGTTTTATTCCTAAACCATGGATCCACTAGATGCCATTGCATGTGTGTTATTTTCATAAACCACCACATGGATCCACAAGATGCCATTGCATGTGTGTTCTATTACTAAACCACATGGATCCACTAGATGCCATTGGATGTATGTTCTTTTCATAAACCACATGGATCCACTAGATGTCGTTGCACGTGTGTTCTTTTCATAACCACATGGATTACTAGATTCCATTGCATGTGTGTTCTTTTCATAAACCACATGGATCCACTAGAGTTAATTGCATTGTGTTCTTTTCGTAAACCACATGGATCCACTAGATGCCATGGCATGTGTCTTTTTTTAATCAATCACATGGTTCCACTAGATATCATTGCATGTGTATTCTATTCCTAAACCACATGATCCACTAGATGCCATTGCATGTGTGTTCTTTTTATAACCACATGGATCCACTATTGCATTGCAGTGTGTTCTAATCCTAAACCACATGGATCCACTAGATGCATTGGATGCGTGTTCCGTTCATAAACCACATGAATCCACTAGATATCATTGCATGTGTGTTCTTTTCATAAACCACATGGACCACTAGAGTTCATTGCATGTGTGTTCTTTTCATAAAACACATGGATCACTAGATGCCATTGCATGTGTGTTCTATTCCTAAACCACATGGATCCACTAGAGTCCATTGCATGTGTGTTCTTTTCATAAACCACATGGATCCACTAGATGCCTTGCATGTGTGTTCTTTTCATAAACCACATGGATCCCTAGAGTTCATTGCATGTGTGTTCTTTTCGAAACCACATGGATCCACTAGATGCCATTGCATATGTGTTCTTTTCATAAACCACATAGATCCACTAGATGCCATTGCATGTGTGTTCTTTTCATAAACCACATGGATCCACTATATGCCATTGCATGTGTGTTCTTTTCATAAACCACATGGATCCACTAGATGCCATTGCATTGTGTTCTTTTCATAAACCACATGGATCCACTAGATGCCATAGCATGTGTGTTCTTTGCCTAAACAACATGGATCCACTAGAGTTCATTGCATGTGTGTTCTTTTCATCAACCACATGGATCCAGTAGATGCCATTGCATGCGTGTTATTTCATAAACCACATGGATGCACTAGATGACATTGCATGTGTGTTCTTTGCCTAAAACACATGGATCCACTAGAGTTAATTGTAGGTGTGTTTATTCAGAAAATACATGGATCCACTAGATGCCATTAAATGTGTGTCTATTCCTAAACCACATGGATCTATAGATTCCATTGCATGTGTGTTCTTTTCATAAACCACATGGATCCACTAGAGTTCATTGCATGTGTGTTCTGTTCATAATCCACATGGATCCACTAGAGTTCGTTGAATGTGTGTTTCTTTTCATCAACCAGATGGATCCACTAGAGTTCATTGCCCCGTGTGTTCTTTTCATAAACCACATGGATCCACTATTCCATTGCATGTCTATTCTTTTCATAAACCACATGGATCCACTAGAGTTCATCCATGTGTGTTTTATTCCTAAACCACATGGATCCACTAGATGCCATTGCATGTATTTTATTTTCATAAACCACATGGATCCACTAGATGCCATTGCATGTGTGTTCGTTACAAAACCACATGGATGCACTAGATGCCATTGGTCGTATGTTCTTTTCATAAACCACATGGATCTACTAGATGACATTCCATGTGTTCTTTTTCATAAACCACATGGATCCACTAGAGTTAATTGCACGTGTGTTCTTATCATAAACCATGGATCCACTAGATGCCATTGCATTTGTGTGTTTTCATTAATCACATGGATCCACTTGATATCATTGCATGTGTGTTTTATTCCTAAACCACATGCATCCACTAGATTCCATTGCATGTGTGTTCTTTTCATAAACAACATGGATCCACTAGAGTTCATTGCATGTGTCTTCTATTCATAATCCACATGGATCCACTAGAGTTTGTTGAATGTGTGTTTCTTTTCATCAACCAGATGGATCCACTAGAGTTCATTGCATGTGTGTTCTTTTCATAAACCACATGGATCCACTAGATTCATTGCATGGGTGTTCTTTTCAAACCACATGGATCCACTAGAGTTCATTGCATGTGTGTTTTTTCCTAAACCACATGGATCCACTAGATGCCATTGCATGTGTGTTATTTTCATAAACCACATGGATCCACAAGATGCCATTGCATGTGTGTTCTATTACTAAACCACATGGATGCACTAGATGCCATTGGATGTATGTTCTTTTCATAAACACATGGATCCACTAGATGTCGTTGCACGTGTGTTCTTTTCATAAACCACATGGATCCACTAGATTCCATTGCACGTGTGTTCTTTTCATAAACCACATGGATCCACTAGATTTCCATTGCATGTGTGTTCTTTTCATAAACCACATGGATCCACTAGAGTTCATGGCATGTGTGTTCTTTTCATAAACACATGGATCCACTAGATGCCATTGCATGTGTGTTCTATTCCTAAACCACATGGATCCACTAAATGCCATTGGATGTGTGTTCTTTTCATAAACCACATGGATCCACTAGAT
>CAJUXJ010000307.1:0-27123 GCA_910589775.1 Avena eriantha
TAAAGCACGAAAACAACGAGTTTTTGGTCATAACTATATAAAATGTATCGGGTCTTACGGTCATTGTAACTCGCCCAAGAAGCCCAAAACTATGGGTAATAGCTCATGAAAACTGGCATAAGCGCGAAAACGACGAATTTCAGGTCATAACTCTCAAAAATGTAGCTAGTCTGACGGTTGTTTTAATCTCCTAGAACCCAAAACTCTGGGCAAGCTCGTGAACATGGCCATACAGCGCGAAAACGACGAGTTTTGTGTCATAAATCTCTAACATGTATCAGGTCTTACGGTCGTTCTTCTAAATCGCCCTCGAACCCCAAAATGTGGGCAATAGCTCATGAAAATGGCCATAAAGCGCAAAAACGACGAGTTTTTTGTCATAAATCTCAAACATGTATTTGGTCTTACGATCGTTGTAATTAACCCAAGAAGCCCAAAACTGGGCAATAGCTCATGAAAACGGCCATAAAGCAAGAAAACGATAATTTTTGTTTGTCATAACTCTCAAACATGTATCTAGTCTTACGGTCGTTGTTAATTGTCCTAGAACCCCAAAACTATGGTTAATAGGTCATGAACATGGCCATAAAGAGCGAAAACGACGAGTTTTTGGTCATACTCTCAAGCATTATATCGAGTCTTACGCTCATTGTAAATCGCCCTAGAACCCCAAAACTGTGGTCAATAGCTCAGGAAAATGGCCATAAAGCGCAAAAACGTCGAGTTTATGGTCGTAAATCTCAAACATGTATTGGGTCTTACGGTCATTCTAAATCGCCCAAGAAGCGCAAAACTAATGGGCAATAGCTCATGAAAACTCCATAAAGCACGAAAATGACGAGTGTTTGGTCATAACTCTCAAACATGTATCAGGTTTTATGTTTCTAAAGAAATCTCCCAAGAACCCCCAAACTATGGTCAATAGCTCATGAAAATGGCCATAAAGCGCAACAACAGCAAGTTTTTCGTCATAAATCTCGAACATGTATTTGGTCTTATGGTCGTTGTAAATCACCAGGAAGCCTAAAACTATGAGCAATAGCTCATGAAAAAGCCATAAAGCTCGAAAACGACGATTTTTTGGTCATAACTCTCAAACATGTATGTAGTCTTCTTATGGTTGTTGTAAATCGCCCTAGAACCCCAAAACTATGGTTAATAGCTCATGATCATGGCCATAAAGCACGAAAACGACGAGTTTTTGGTCATAAATCTCGAACATGTATTGGTTCTTATGGTCATTGTAAATCGCCCTCGAACCCCAAAACTGGGGGCAATAGCTCATGAAAACGTCCATAAGAGTGAAAACGATGAGTTTTTGGTCATGACTGTCAAGCATTGTATCGGTTTTATGCCCGTTTTTAAATCGCCCTAGAACCCCGAAAATATGGTCAATAGCTCATGAAAATGGCCATAAAGTGCAACAACGACGAGTTTTTGGTCATAAATATCGAACATGTATTTGGTCTGATGGTCGTTGTAAGTCGCCCAAGAAGCTCAAAACTATGGGCAATAGATCATGAAAATGGCCAAAAGCACAAAAAGGGAGAGTTTTTGGTCATAACTCTCAAACATGTATCGATTCATATACTCTATATAAATCGCCCTAGAACGCCCAAACTATGGTCAATGGCTCATGAAAATGGCCATAAAGTGCAAAAACGGCAAGTTTTTTTGTCATAAATCTCAAACATGTATTTTAGTTTTACAGTCATTGTAAATCGCCCAAGAAGCCCAAAACTATGGGCAATAGCTCATGAAAACAGACATAAAGCACGAAAACAACGAGTTTTTGGTCATAACTATATAACATGTATCGGGTCTTACGGTCATTGTAACTCGCCCAAGCCAAAATATGGGTAATAGCTCATGAAAACTGCATAAAGCGCGAAAACGACGAATTTCAGGTCATAACTCTCAAAAATGCTAGTCTGACGGTTGTTTTAAATCTCCCTAGAACCCCCAAACTCTGGGCAAGCTCGTGAACATGGCCATACAGCGCGAAAACGACGAGTTTTTGGTCATAAATCTCTAACATGTATCAGGTCTTACGGTCGTTCTAAATCGCCCTCGAACCCCAAATTGTGGGCAATAGCTCATGAAATGGCCATAAAGCGCAAAAACGACGAGTTTTTTGTCATAAATCTCAACATGTATTTGGTCTTACGATCGTTGTAATTAACCCAAGAAGCCCAAAACTATGGGCAATAGCTCATGAAAACGGCCATAAAGCAAGAAAACGATAATTTTTTGTCATAACTCTCAAACATGTATCTAGTCTTACGGTCGTTGTTAATTGTCCTAGAACCCCAAAACTATGGTTAATAGGTCATGAACATGGCCATAAAGAGCGAAAAACGACGAGTTTTTTGGTCATAACTCTCAAGCATTATATCGAGTCTTACGCTCATTGTAAATCGCCCTAGAACCCAAAACTGTGGTCAATAGCTCAGGAAAATGGCCATATAAGCGCAAAAACGTCGAGTTTATGGTCGTAAATCTCAAACATGTATTGGGTCTTACGGTCATTCTAAATCGCCCAAGAAGCGCAAAAACTGGGCAATAGCTCATGAAAACGTCCATAAAGCACGAAAATGACGAGTGTTTGGTCATAACTCTCAAACATGTATCAGGTTTTATGTTCTAAAGAAATCTCCCAAGAACCCCCAAACTATGGTCAATAGCTCATGAAATGGCCATAAAGCGCAACAACAGCAAGTTTTTGGTCATAAATCTCGAACATGTATTTGGTCTTATGGTCGTTGTAAATCACCCAGGAAGCCTAAAACTATGAGCAATAGCTCATGAAAATAGCCATAAAGCTCGAAAACGACGATTTTTTTGGTCATAACTCTCAAACATGTATGTAGTCTTATGGTTGTTGTAAATCGCCCTAGAACCCCAAAACTATGGTTAATAGCTCATGATCATGGCCATAAAGCACGAAAACGACGAGTTTTTGGTCATAAATCTCGAACATGTATTGGTTCTTATGGTCATTGTAAATCGCCCTCGAACCCCAAAACTGTGGGCAATAGCTCATGAAAACGTCCATAAAGAGTGAAAACGATGAGTTTTTGGTCATGACTGTCAAGCATTGTATCGGGTTTTATGCCCGTTTTAAATCGCCCTAGAACCGACCCAAAACTATGGTCAATAGCTCATGAAAATGGCCATAAAGTGCAACAACGACGAGTTTTTGGTCATAAATATCGAACATGTATTTGGTCTGATGGTCGTTGTAAGTCGCCCAAGAAGCTCAAACTATGGGCAATAGATCATGAAAATGGCCATAAAGCACAAAAAGGGAGAGTTTTTGGTCATAACTCTCAAACATGTATCGATTCATATACTCTATATAAATCGCCCTAGAACGCCCAAACTATGGTCAATGGCTCATGGAAATGGCCATAAAGTGCAAAAACGGCAATTTTTTTGTCATAAATCTCAAACATGTATTTAGTTTTACAGTCATTGTAAATCGCCCAGAAGCCCAAAACTATGGGCAATAGCTCATGAAAACAGACATAAGCACGAAAACAACGAGTTTTTGGTCATAACTATATAACATGTATCGGGTCTTACGGTCATTGTAACTCGCCCAAGAAGCCCAAAACTATGGGTAATAGCTCATGAAAACTGGCATAAAGCGCGAAAACGACGAATTTCAGGTCATAACTCTCAAAAATGTAGCTAGTCTGACGGTTGTTTTAAATCTCCCTAGAACCCAAAACTCTGGGCAAGCTCGTGAACATGGCCATACAGCGCGAAAACGACGAGTTTTTGGTCATAAATCTCTAACATGTATCAGGTCTTACGGTCGTTGTAAATCGCCCCTGAACCCCAAAATTGTGGGCAATAGCTCATGAAAATGGCCATAAAGCGCAAAAACGACGAGTTTTTTGTCATAAATCTCAAACATGTATTTGGTCTTACGATCGTTGTAATTAACCCAAGAGCCCAAAACTATGGGCAATAGCTCATGAAAACGGCCATAAAGCAAGAAAACGATAATTTTTTGTCATAACTCTCAAACATGTATCTAGTCTTACGGTCGTTGTTAATTGTCCTAGAACCCCAAAACTATGGTTAATAGGTCATGAACATGGCCATAAAGAGCGAAAACGACGAGTTTTTGGTCATAACTCTCAAGCATTATATCGAGTCTTACGCTCATTGTAAATCGCCCTAGAACCCCCAAACTGTGGTCAATAGCTCAGGAAAATGGCCATAAAGCGCAAAAACGTCGAGTTTATGGTCGTAAATCTCAAACATGTATTGGGTCTTACGGTCATTCTAAATCGCCCAAGAAGCGCAAAACTTGGGCAATAGCTCATGAAAACGTCCATAAAGCACGAAAATGACGAGTGTTTGGTCATAACTCTCAAACATTATCAGGTTTTATGTTCTAAAGAAATCTCCCAAGAACCCCCAACTATGGTCAATAGCTCATGAAAATGGCCATAAAGTGCAACAACAGCAAGTTTTTGGTCATAAATCTCGAACATGTATTTGGTCTTATGGTCGTTGTAAATCACCCAGGAAGCCTAAAACTATGAGCAATAGCTCATGAAATAGCCATAAAGCTCGAAAACGACGATTTTTTGGTCATAACTCTCAAACATGTATGTAGTCTTATGGTTGTTGTAAATCGCCCTAGAACCCCAAAACTATGGTTAATAGCTCATGATCATGGCCATAAAGCACGAAAACGACGAGTTTTTGGTCATAAATCTCGAACATGTATTGGTTCTTATGGTCATTGTAAATCGCCCTCGAACCCCAAAACTGTGGGCAATAGCTCATGAAAACGTCCATAAAGAGTGAAAACGATGAGTTTTTGGTCATGACTGTCAAGCATTGTATCGGGTTTTATGCCCGTTTTAAATCGCCCTAGAACCCGAAAACTATGGTCAATAGCTCATGAAAATGGCCATAAAGTGCAACAACGACGAGTTTTTTGGTCATAAATATCGAACATGTATTTGGTCTGATGGTCGTTGTAAGTCGCCCAAGAAGCTCAAAACTATGGGCAATAGATCATGAAAATGGCCATAAAGCACAAAAAGGAGAGTTTTTGGTCATAACTCTCAAACATGTATCGATTCATATACTCTATATAAATCGCCCTAGAACGCCCAAACTATGGTCAATGGCTCATGAAAATGGCCATAAAGTGCAAAAACGGCAAGTTTTTTTGTCATAAATCTCAAACATGTATTTAGTTTTACAGTCATTGTAAATCGCCCAAGAAGCCCAAAACTATGGGCAATAGCTCATGAAAACAGACATAAAGCACGAAAACAACGAGTTTTTGGTCATAACTATATAACATGTATCGGGTCTTACGGTCATTGTAACTCGCCCAAGAAGCCCAAAACTATGGTAATAGCTCATGAAAACTGGCATAAAGCGCGAAAACGACGAATTTCAGGTCATAACTCTCAAAAATGTAGCTAGTCTGACGGTTGTTTTAAATCTCCCTAGAACCCAAACTCTGGGCAAGCTCGTGAACATGGCCATACAGCGCGAAAACGACGAGTTTTTGGTCATAAATCTCTAACATGTATCAGGTCTTACGGTCGTTGTAAATCGCCCTCGAACCCCAAAATTGTGGGCAATAGCTCATGAAAATGGCCATAAAGCGCAAAAACGACGAGTTTTTTGTCATAAATCTCAACATGTATTTGGTCTTACGATCGTTGTAATTAACCCAAGAAGCCCAAAACTATGGGCAATAGCTCATGAAAACGGCCATAAAGCAAGAAAACGATAATTTTTTGTCATAACTCTCAAACATGTATCTAGTCTTACGGTCGTTGTTAATTGTCCTAGAACCCCAAAACTATGGTTAATAGGTCATGAACATGGCCATAAAGAGCGAAAACGACGAGTTTTTGGTCATAACTCTCAAGCATTATATCGAGTCTTACGCTCATTGTAAATCGCCCTAGAACCCCAAAACTGTGGTCAATAGCTCAGGAAAATGGCCATAAAGCGCAAAAACGTCGAGTTTTTGGTCGTAAATCTCAAACATGTATTGGTCTTACGGTCATTCTAAATCGCCCAAGAAGCGAAAACTATGGGCAATAGCTCATGAAACGTCCATAAAGCACGAAAATGACGAGTGTTTGGTCATAACTCTCAAACATGTATCAGGTTTTATGTTCTAAAGAAATCTCCCAAGAACCCCAAACTATGGTCAATAGCTCATGAAAATGGCCATAAAGTGCAACAACAGCAAGTTTTTGGTCATAAATCTCGAACATGTATTTGGTCTTATGGTCGTTGTAAATCACCCAGGAAGCCTAAAACTATGAGCAATAGCTCATGAAAATAGCCATAAAGCTCGAAAACGACGATTTTTTTGGTCATAACTCTCAAACATGTATGTAGTCTTATGGTTGTTGTAAATCGCCCTAGAACCCCAAAACTATGGTTAATAGCTCATGATCATGGCCATAAAGCACGAAACGACGAGTTTTTGGTCATAAATCTCGAACATGTATTGGTTCTTATGGTCATTGTAAATCGCCCTCGAACCCCAAAACTGTGGGCAATAGCTCATGAAAACGTCCATAAAGAGTGAAAACGATGAGTTTTTGGTCATGACTGTCAAGCATTGTATCGGGTTTTATGCCCGTTTTAAATCGCCCTAGAACCCGAAACTATGGTCAATAGCTCATGAAAATGGCCATAAAGTGCAACAACGACGAGTTTTTGGTCATAATATCGAACATGTATTTGGTCTGATGGTCGTTGTAAGTCGCCCAAGAAGCTCAAAACTATGGGCAATAGATCATGAAAATGGCCATAAAGCACAAAAAGGGAGAGTTTTTGGTCATAACTCTCAAATGTATCGATTCATATACTCTATATAAATCGCCCTAGAACGCCCAAACTATGGTCAATGGCTCATGAAAATGGCCATAAAGTGCAAAAACGGCAAGTTTTTTTGTCATAAATCTCAAACATGTATTTAGTTTTACAGTCATTGTAAATCGCCCAAGAAGCCCAAAACTATGGCAATAGCTCATGAAAACAGACATAAAGCACGAAAACAACGAGTTTTTGGTCATAACTATATAACATGTATCGGGTCTTACGGTCATTGTAACTCGCCCAAGAAGCCCAAAACTATGGGTAATAGCTCATGAAAACTGGCATAAAGCGCGAAAACGACGAATTTCAGGTCATAACTCTCAAAATGTAGCTAGTCTGACGGTTGTTTTAAATCTAAATCTCCCTAGAACCCAAAACTCTGGGCAAGCTCGTGAACATGGCCATACAGCGCGAAAACGACGAGTTTTTGGTCATAAATCTCTAACATGTATCAGGTCTTACGGTCGTTGTAAATCGCCCTCGAACCCCAAAATTGTGGGCAATAGCTCATGAAAATGGCCATAAAGCGCAAAAACGAGTTTTTTTTGTCATAAATCTCAAACATGTATTTGGTCTTACGATCGTTGTAATTAACCCAAGAAGCCCAAAACTATGGGCAATAGCTCATGAAAACGGCCATAAAGCAAGAAAACGATAATTTTTTGTCATAACTCTCAAACATGTATCTAGTCTTACGGTCGTTGTTAATTGTCCTAGAACCCCAAAACTATGGTTAATAGGTCATGAACATGGCCATAAAGAGCGAAAACGACGAGTTTTTGGTCATAACTCTCAAGCATTATATCGAGTCTTACGCTCATTGTAAATCGCCCTAGAACCCCAAAACTGTGGTCAATAGCTCAGGAAAATGGCCATAAAGCGCAAAAACGTCGAGTTTATGGTCGTAAATCTCAAACATGTATTGGGTCTTACGGTCATTCTAAATCGCCCAAGAAGCGCAAAACTATGGGCAATAGCTCATGAAAACGTCCATAAAGCACGAAAATGACGAGTGTTTGGTCATAACTCTCAAACATGTATCAGGTTTTATGTTCTAAAGAAATCTCCCAAGAACCCCAAACTAACTATGGTCAATAGCTCATGAAATGGCCATAAAGTGCAACAACAGCAAGTTTTTGGTCATAAATCTCGAACATGTATTTGGTCTTATGGTCGTTGTAAATCACCCAGGAAGCCTAAAACTATGAGCAATAGCTCATGAAAATAGCCATAAAGCTCGAAAACGACGATTTTTTTGTCATAACTCTCAAACATGTATGTAGTCTTATGGTTGTTGTAAATCGCCCTAGAACCCCAAAACTATGGTTAATAGCTCATGATCATGGCCATAAAGCACGAAAACGACGAGTTTTTGGTCATAAATCTCGAACATGTATTGGTTCTTATGGTCATTGTAAATCGCCCTCGAACCCCAAAACTGTGGGCAATAGCTCATGAAAACGTCCATAAAGAGTGAAAACGATGAGTTTTTGGTCATGACTGTCAAGCATTGTATCGGGTTTTATGCCCGTTTTAAATCGCCCTAGAACCCGAAAACTATGGTCAATAGCTCATGAATGGCCATAAAGTGCAACAACGACGAGTTTTTGGTCATAAATATCGAACATGTATTTGGTCTGATGGTCGTTGTAAGTCGCCCAAGAAGCTCAAAACTATGGCAATAGATCATGAAAATGGCCATAAAGCAACAAAAGGGAGAGTTTTTGGTCATAACTCTCAAACATGTATCGATTCATATACTCTATATAAATCGCCCTAGAACGCCAAACTATGGTCAATGGCTCATGAAAATGGCCATAAAGTGCAAAAACGGCAATTTTTTTGTCATAAATCTCAAACATGTATTTAGTTTTACAGTCATTGTAAATCGCCCAAGAAGCCCAAAACTATGGGCAATAGCTCATGAAAACAGACATAAAGCACGAAAACAACGAGTTTTTGGTCATAACTATATAACATGTATCGGGTCTTACGGTCATTGTAACTCGCCCAAGAAGCCCAAACTATGGGTAATAGCTCATGAAAACTGGCATAAAGCGCGAAAACGACGAATTTCAGGTCATAACTCTCAAAAATGTAGCTAGTCTGACGGTTGTTTTAAATCTCCCTAGAACCAAAACTCTGGGCAAGCTCGTGAACATGGCCATACAGCGCGAAAACGACGAGTTTTTGGTCATAAATCTCTAACATGTATCAGGTCTTACGGTCGTTGTAAATCGCCCTCGAACCCCAAAATTGTGGGCAATAGCTCATGAAAATGGCCATAAAGCGCAAAAAACGACGAGTTTTTTTGTCATAAATCTCAAACATGTATTTGGTCTTACGATCGTTGTATTAACCCAAGAAGCCCAAAACTATGGGCAATAGCTCATGAAAACGGCCATAAAGCAAGAAACGATAATTTTTTGTCATAACTCTCAAACATGTATCTAGTCTTACGGTCGTTGTTAATTGTCCTAGAACCCCAAAACTATGGTTAATAGGTCATGAACATGGCCATAAAGAGCGAAAACGCGAGTTTTTGGTCATAACTCTCAAGCATTATATCGAGTCTTACGCTCATTGTAAATCGCCCTAGAACCCCAAACTGTGGTCAATAGCTCAGGAAAATGGCCATAAAGCGCAAAAACGTCGAGTTTTTGGTCGTAAATCTCAAACATGTATTGGGTCTTACGGTCATTCTAAATCGCCCAAGAAGCGCAAAACTTGGGCAATAGCTCATGAAAACGTCCATAAAGCACGAAAATGACGAGTGTTTGGTCATAACTCTCAAACATGTATCAGGTTTTATGTTCTAAAGAAATCTCCCAAGAACCCCAAACTATGGTCAATAGCTCATGAAAATGGCCATAAAGTGCAACAACAGCAAGTTTTTTGTCATAAATCTCGAACATGTATTTGGTCTTATGGTCGTTGTAAATCACCCAGGAAGCCTAAAACTATGAGCAATAGCTCATGAAATAGCCATAAAGCTCGAAAACGACGATTTTTTGGTCATAACTCTCAAACATGTATGTAGTCTTATGGTTGTTGTAAATCGCCCTAGAACCCCAAAACTATGGTTAATAGCTCATGATCATGGCCATAAAGCACGAAAACGACGAGTTTTTGGTCATAAATCTCGAACATGTATTGGTTCTTATGGTCATTGTAAATCGCCCTCGAACCCCAAAAAACTGGGCAATAGCTCATGAAAACGTCCATAAAGAGTGAAAACGATGAGTTTTTGGTCATGACTGTCAAGCATTGTATCGGGTTTTATGCCCGTTTTAAATCGCCCTAGAACCCGAAACTATGGTCAATAGCTCATGAAAATGGCCATAAAGTGCAACAACGACGAGTTTTTGGTCATAAATATCGAACATGTATTTGGTCTGATGGTCGTTGTAAGTCGCCCAAGAAGCTCAAAACTATGGGCAATAGATCATGAAAATGGCCATAAAGCACAAAAAGGGAGAGTTTTTGTCATAACTCTCAAACATGTATCGATTCATATACTCTATATAAATCGCCCTAGAACGCCCAAACTATGGTCAATGGCTCATGAAAATGGCCATAAAGTGCAAAAACGGCAAGTTTTTGTGTCATAAATCTCAAACATGTATTTAGTTTTACAGTCATTGTAAATCGCCCAAGAAGCCCAAAACTATGGGCAATAGCTCATGAAACAGACATAAAGCACGAAAACAACGAGTTTTTGGTCATAACTATATAACATGTATCGGGTCTTACGGTCATTGTAACTCGCCCAAGAAGCCCAAAACTATGGGTAATAGCTCATGAAAACTGGCATAAAGCGCGAAAACGACGAATTTCAGGTCATAACTCTCAAAAATGTAGCTAGTCTGACGGTTGTTTTAAATCTCCCTAGAACCCAAACTCTGGGCAAGCTCGTGAACATGGCCATACAGCGCGAAAACGACGAGTTTTTGGTCATAAATCTCTAACATGTATCAGGTCTTACGGTCGTTGTAAATCGCCCTCGAACCCCAAAATTGTGGGCAATAGCTCATGAAAATGGCCATAAAGCGCAAAAACGACGAGTTTTTTTGTCATAAATCTCAAACATGTATTTGGTCTTACGATCGTTGTAATTAACCCAAGAAGCCCAAAACTATGGGCAATAGCTCATGAAAACGGCCATAAAGCAAGAAAACGATAATTTTTTGTCATAACTCTCAAACATGTATCTAGTCTTACGGTCGTTGTTAATTGTCCTAGAACCCCAAAACTATGGTTAATAGGTCATGAACATGGCCATAAAGAGCGAAAACGACGAGTTTTTGGTCATAACTCTCAAGCATTATATCGAGTCTTACGCTCATTGTAAATCGCCCTAGAACCCCAAAACTGTGGTCAATAGCTCAGGAAAATGGCCATAAAGCGCAAAAACGTCGAGTTTTTGGTCGTAAATCTCAAACATGTATTGGGTCTTACGGTCATTCTAAATCGCCCAAGAAGCGCAAAACTATGGGCAATAGCTCATGAAAACGTCCATAAAGCACGAAAATGACGAGTGTTTGGTCATAACTCTCAAACATGTATCAGGTTTTATGTTCTAAAAAAAATCTCCCAAGAACCCCCAACTATGGTCAATAGCTCATGAAAATGGCCATAAAGTGCAACAACAGCAAGTTTTTGGTCATAAATCTCGAACATGTATTTGGTCTTATGGTCGTTGTAAATCACCCAGGAAGCCTAAAACTATGAGCAATAGCTCATGAAAATAGCCATAAAGCTCGAAAACGACGATTTTTTGGTCATAACTCTCAAACATGTATGTAGTCTTATGGTTGTTGTAAATCGCCCTAGAACCCCAAAACTATGGTTAATAGCTCATGATCATGGCCATAAAGCACGAAAACGACGAGTTTTTGGTCATAAATCTCGAACATGTATTGGTTCTTATGGTCATTGTAAATCGCCCTCGAACCCCAAAACTGTGGGCAATAGCTCATGAAAACGTCCATAAAGAGTGAAAACGATGAGTTTTTGGTCATGACTGTCAAGCATTGTATCGGGTTTTATGCCCGTTTTAAATCGCCCTAGAACCCGAAAACTATGGTCAATAGCTCATGAAATGGCCATAAAGTGCAACAACGACGAGTTTTTGGTCATAAATATCGAACATGTATTTGGTCTGATGGTCGTTGTAAGTCGCCCAAGAAGCTCAAAACTATGGGCAATAGATCATGAAAATGGCCATAAAGCACAAAAAGGGAGAGTTTTTGGTCATAACTCTCAAACATGTATCGATTCATATACTCTATATAAATCGCCCTAGAACGCCCAAACTATGGTCAATGGCTCATGAAAATGGCCATAAAGTGCAAAAACGGCAAGTTTTTTTTGTCATAAATCTCAAACATGTATTTAGTTTTACAGTCATTGTAAATCGCCCAAGAAGCCCAAAACTATGGGCAATAGCTCATGAAAACAGACATAAAGCACGAAAACAACGAGTTTTTGGTCATAACTATATAACATGTATCGGGTCTTACGGTCATTGTAACTCGCCCAAGAAGCCCAAAACTATGGGTAATAGCTCATGAAAACTGGCATAAAGCGCGAAAACGACGAATTTCAGGTCATAACTCTCAAAAATGTAGCTAGTCTGACGGTTGTTTTAAATCTCCCTAGAACCCAAAACTCTGGGCAAGCTCGTGAACATGGCCATACAGCGCGAAAACGACGAGTTTTTGGTCATAAATCTCTAACATGTATCAGGTCTTACGGTCGTTGTAAATCGCCCTCGAACCCCAAAATTGTGGGCAATAGCTCATGAAAATGGCCATAAAGCGCAAAAACGACGAGTTTTTTGTCATAAATCTCAAACATGTATTTGGTCTTACGATCGTTGTAATTACCCAAGAAGCCCAAACTATGGGCAATAGCTCATGAAAACGGCCATAAAGCAAGAAAACGATAATTTTTTGTCATAACTCTCAAACATGTATCTAGTCTTACGGTCGTTGTTAATTGTCCTAGAACCCCAAAACTATGGTTAATAGGTCATGAACATGGCCATAAAGAGCGAAAACGACGTTTTTGGTCATAACTCTCAAGCATTATATCGAGTCTTACGCTCATTGTAAATCGCCCTAGAACCCCAAAACTGTGGTCAATAGCTCAGGAAAATGGCCATAAAGCGCAAAAACGTCGAGTTTTTGGTCGTAAATCTCAAACATGTATTGGGTCTTACGGTCATTCTAAATCGCCCAAGAAGCGCAAAACTATGGGCAATAGCTCATGAAAACGTCCATAAAGCACGAAAATGACGAGTGTTTGGTCATAACTCTCAAACATGTATCAGGTTTTATGTTCTAAAAGAAATCTCCCAAGAACCCCAAACTATGGTCAATAGCTCATGAAAATGGCCATAAAGTGCAACAACAGCAAGTTTTTGGTCATAAATCTCGAACATGTATTTGGTCTTATGGTCGTTGTAAATCACCCAGGAAGCCTAAAACTATGAGCAATAGCTCATGAAAATAGCCATAAAGCTCGAAACGACGATTTTTGGTCATAACTCTCAAACATGTATGTAGTCTTATGGTTGTTGTAAATCGCCCTAGAACCCCAAAACTATGGTTAATAGCTCATGATCATGGCCATAAAGCACGAAAACGACGAGTTTTTTGGTCATAAATCTCGAACATGTATTGGTTCTTATGGTCATTGTAAATCGCCCTCGAACCCCAAAACTGTGGGCAATAGCTCATGAAAACGTCCATAAGATTGAAAACGATGAGTTTTTGGTCATGACTGTCAAGCATTGTATCGGGTTTTATGCCCGTTTTAAATCGCCCTAGAACCCGAAAACTATGGTCAATAGCTCATGAAAATGGCCATAAAGTGCAACAACGACGAGTTTTTGGTCATAAATATCGAACATGTATTTGGTCTGATGGTCGTTGTAAATCGCCCAAGAAGCTCAAAACTATGGGCAATAGATCATGAAAATGGCCATAAAGCACAAAAAGGGAGAGTTTTTGGTCATAACTCTCAAACATGTATCGATTCATATACTCTATATAAATCGCCCTAGAACGCCCAAACTATGGTCAATGGCTCATGAAAATGGCCATAAAGTGCAAAAACGGCAAGTTTTTTTGTCATAAATCTCAAACATGTATTTAGTTTTACAGTCATTGTAAATCGCCCAGAAGCCCAAAACTATGGGCAATAGCTCATGAAAACAGACATAAAGCACGAAAACAACGAGTTTTTGGTCATAACTATATAACATGTATCGGGTCTTACGGTCATTGTAACTCGCCCAAGAAGCCCAAAACTATGGGTAATAGCTCATGAAAACTGGCATAAAGCGCGAAAACGACGAATTTCAGGTCATAACTCTCAAAAATGTAGCTAGTCTGACGGTTGTTTTAAATCTCCCTAGAACCCAAAACTCTGGGCAAGCTCGTGAACATGGCCATACAGCGCGAAAACGACGAGTTTTTGGTCATAAATCTCTAACATGTATCAGGTCTTACGGTCGTTGTAAATCGCCCTCGAACCCCAAAATTGTGGGCAATAGCTCATGAAAATGGCCATAAAGCGCAAAAACGACGAGTTTTTTGTCATAAATCTCAAACATGTATTTGGTCTTACGATCGTTGTAATTAACCCAAGAAGCCCAAAACTATGGGCAATAGCTCATGAAAACGGCCATAAAGCAAGAAAACGATAATTTTTTGTCATAACTCTCAAACATGTATCTAGTCTTACGGTCGTTGTTAATTGTCCTAGAACCCAAAACTATGGTTATAGGTCATGAACATGGCCATAAAGAGCGAAAACGACGAGTTTTTGGTCATAACTCTCAAGCATTATTCGAGTCTTACGCTCATTGTAAATCGCCCTAGAACCCCAAAACTGTGGTCAATAGCTCAGGAAAATGGCCATAAAGCGCAAAAACGTCGAGTTTTTGGTCGTAAATCTCAAACATGTATTGGGTCTTACGGTCATTCTAAATCGCCCAGAAGCGCAAAACTATGGGCAATGCTCATGAAACGTCCATAAAGCACGAAAATGACGAGTGTTTGGTCATAACTCTCAAACATGTATCAGGTTTTTGTTCTAAAGAAATCTCCCAAGAACCCCCAACTATGGTCAATAGCTCATGAAAATGGCCATAAAGTGCAACAACAGCAAGTTTTTGGTCATAAATCTCGAACATGTATTTGGTCTTATGGTCGTTGTAAATCACCCAGGAAGCCTAAAACTATGAGCAATAGCTCATGAAAATAGCCATAAAGCTCGAAAACGATGATTTTTTGGTCATAACTCTCAAACATGTATGTAGTCTTATGGTTGTTGTAAATCGCCCTAGAACCCCAAAACTATGGTTAATAGCTCATGATCATGGCCATAAAAACGAAAACGACGAGTTTTTGGTCATAAATCTCGAACATGTATTGGTTCTTATGGTCATTGTAAATCGCCCTCGAACCCCAAAACTGTGGGCAATAGCTCATGAAAACGTCCATAAGATTGAAAACGATGAGTTTTTGGTCATGACTGTCAAGCATTGTATCGGGTTTTATGCCCGTTTTAAATCGCCCTAGAACCCGAAAACTATGGTCAATAGCTCATGAAAATGGCCATAAAGTGCAACAACGACGATTTTTGGTCATAAATATCGAACATGTATTTGGTCTGATGGTCGTTGTAAGTCGCCCAAGAAGCTCAAAACTATGGGCAATAGATCATGAAAATGGCCATAAAGCACAAAAAGGGAGAGTTTTTGGTCATAACTCTCAAACATGTATCGATTCATATACTCTATATAAATCGCCCTAGAACGCCCAAACTATGGTCAATGGCTCATGAAAATGGCCATAAAGTGCAAAAACGGCAAGTTTTTTGTCATAAATCTCAAACATGTATTTAGTTTTACAGTCATTGTAAATCGCCCAAGAAGCCCAAAACTATGGGCAATAGCTCATGAAACAGACATAAAGCACGAAAACAACGAGTTTTTGGTCATAACTATATAACATGTATCGGGTCTTACGGTCATTGTAACTCGCCCAAGAAGCCCAAAACTATGGGTAATAGCTCATGAAAACTGGCATAAAGCGCGAAAACGACGAATTTCAGGTCATAACTCTCAAAAATGTAGCTAGTCTGACGGTTGTTTTAAATCTCCCTAGAACCCAAACTCTGGGCAAGCTCGTGAACATGGCCATACAGCGCAAAACGACGAGTTTTTGGTCATAAATCTCTAACATGTATCAGGTCTTACGGTCGTTGTAAATCGCCCTCGAACCCAAAATTGTGGGCAATAGCTCATGAAAATGGCCATAAAGCGCAAAAACGACGAGTTTTTGTCATAAATCTCAAACATGTATTTGGTCTTACGATCGTTGTAATTAACCCAAGAAGCCCAAAACTATGGGCAATAGCTCATGAAAACGGCCATAAAGCAAGAAAACGATAATTTTTTGTCATAACTCTCAAACATGTATCTAGTCTTACGGTCGTTGTTAATTGTCCTAGAACCCCAAAACTATGGTTAATAGGTCATGAACATGGCCATAAAGAGCGAAAACGACGAGTTTTTGGTCATAACTCTCAAGCATTATATCGAGTCTTACGCTCATTGTAATCGCCCTAGAACCCCAAACTGTGGTCAATAGCTCAGGAAAATGGCCATAAAGCGCAAAAACGTCGAGTTTTTGGTCGTAAATCTCAAACATGTATTGGGTCTTACGGTCATTCTAAATCGCCAAGAAGCGCAAAACTATGGGCAATAGCTCATGAAAACGTCCATAAAGCACGAAAATGACGATGTTTGGTCATAACTCTCAAACATGTATCAGGTTTTATGTTCTAAAGAAATCTCCCAAGAACCCCCAACTATGGTCAATAGCTCATGAAAATGGCCATAAAGTGCAACAACACAAGTTTTTGGTCATAAATCTCGAACATGTATTTGGTCTTATGGTCGTTGTAAATCACCCAGGAACCTAAAACTATGAGCAATAGCTCATGAAAATAGCCATAAAGCTCGAAAACGACGATTTTTTGGTCATAACTCTCAAACATGTATGTAGTCTTATGGTTGTTGTAAATCGCCCTAGAACCCCAAAACTATGGTTAATAGCTCATGATCATGGCCATAAGCACGAAAACGACGAGTTTTTGGTCATAAATCTCGAACATGTATTGGTTCTTATGGTCATTGTAAATCGCCCTCGAACCCCAAAACTGTGGGCAATAGCTCATGAAAACGTCCATAAGAGTGAAAACGATGAGTTTTTGGTCATGACTGTCAAGCATTGTATCGGGTTTTTATGCCCGTTTTAAATCGCCCTAGAACCCGAAAACTATGGTCAATAGCTCATGAAAATGGCCATAAAGTGCAACAACGACGAGTTTTTGGTCATAAATATCGAACATGTATTTGGTCTGATGGTCGTTGTAAGTCGCCCCCAAGCTCAAAACTATGGGCAATAGATCATGAAAATGGCCATAAAGCACAAAAGGGAGAGTTTTTGGTCATAACTCTCAAACATGTATCGATTCATATACTCTATATAAATCGCCCTAGAACGCCCAAACTATGGTCAATGGCTCATGAAAATGGCCATAAAGTGCAAAAACGGGCAAGTTTTTTTGTCATAAATCTCAAACATGTATTTAGTTTTACAGTCATTGTAAATCGCCCAAGAAGCCCAAAACTATGGGCAATAGCTCATGAAACACAGACAAAAGCACGAAAACAACGAGTTTTTGGTCATAACTATATAACATGTATCGGGTCTTACGGTCATTGTAAACTCGCCCAAGAAGCCCAAAACTATGGGTAATAGCTCATGAAAACTGGCATAAAGCGCGAAAACGACGAATTTCAGGTCATAACTCTCAAAAATGTAGCTAGTCTGACGGTTGTTTTAAATCTCCCTAGAACCCAAACTCTGGGCAAGCTCGTGAACATGGCCATACAGCGCGAAAACGACGAGTTTTTGGTCATAAATCTCTAACATGTATCAGGTCTTACGGTCGTTTAAAATCGCCCTCGAACCCCAAATTGTGGCAATAGCTCATGAAAATGGCCATAAAGCGCAAAAACGACGAGTTTTTTGTCATAAATCTCAAACATGTATTTGGTCTTACGATCGTTGTAATTAACCCAAGAAGCCCAAAACTATGGGCATAGCTCATGAAAACGGCCATAAAGCAAGAAAACGATAATTTTTTGTCATAACTCTCAAACATGTATCTAGTCTTACGGTCGTTGTTAATTGTCCTAGAACCCCAAAACTATGGTTAATAGGTCATGAACATGGCCATAAAGAGCGAAAACGACGAGTTTTTGGTCATAACTCTCAAGCATTATATCGAGTCTTACGCTCATTGTAAATCGCCCTAGAACCCCAAAACTGTGGTCAATAGCTCAGGAAAATGGCCATAAAGCGCAAAAACGTCGAGTTTTTGGTCGTAAATCTCAAACATGTATTGGGTCTTACGGTCATTCTAAATCGCCCAAGAAGCGCAAACTATGGGCAATAGCTCATGAAAACGTCCATAAGCACGAAAATGAAAATGACGAGTGTTTGGTCATAACTCTCAAACATGTATCAGGTTTATGTTCTAAAGAAATCTCCCAAGAACCCCCAAACTATGGTCAATAGCTCATGAAAATGGCCATAAAGTGCAACAACAGCAAGTTTTTTGGTCATAAATCTCGAACATGTATTTGGTCTTATGGTCGTTGTAAATCACCCAGGAAGCCTAAAACTATGAGCAATAGCTCATGAAAATAGCCATAAAGCTCGAAAACGATGATTTTTTGGTCATAACTCTCAAACATGTATGTAGTCTTATGGTTGTTGTAAATCGCCCTAGAACCCCAAAACTATGGTTAATAGCTCATGATCATGGCCATAAAGCACGAAAACGACGAGTTTTTGGTCATAAATCTCGAACATGTATTGGTTCTTATGGTCATTGTAAATCGCCCTCGAACCCCAAAACTGTGGGCAATAGCTCATGAAAACGTCCATAAAGATTGAAAACGATGAGTTTTTGGTCATGACTGTCAAGCATTGTATCGGGTTTTATGCCCGTTTTAAATCGCCCTAGAACCCAAAACTATGGTCAATAGCTCATGAAAATGGCCATAAAGTGCAACAACGACGAGTTTTTGGTCATAAATATCGAACATGTATTTGGTCTGATGGTCGTTGTAAGTCGCCCAAGAAGCTCAAAACTATGGGCAATAGATCATGAAAATGGCCATAAAGCACAAAAAGGGAGAGTTTTTGGTCATAACTCTCAAACATGTATCGATTCATATACTCTATATAAATCGCCCTAGAACGCCCAAACTATGGTCAATGGCTCATGAAAATGGCCATAAAGTGCAAAAACGGCAAGTTTTTTTGTCATAAATCTCAAACATGTATTTAGTTTTACAGTCATTGTAAATCGCCCAAGAAGCCCAAACTATGGGCAATAGCTCATGAAAACAGACATAAAGCACGAAAACAACGAGTTTTTGGTCATAACTATATAACATGTATCGGGTCTTACGGTCATTGTAACTCGCCCAAGAAGCCCAAAACTATGGGTAATAGCTCATGAAAACTGGCATAAAAAGCGCGAAAACGACGAATTTCCAGGTCATAACTTCAAAATTAGCTAGTCTGACTGGTTGTTTTAAATCTCCCTAGAACCCAAAACTCTGGGCAAGCTCTGAACATGGCCATACAGCGCGAAAACGACGAGTTTTTTGTCATAAATCTCTAACATGTAGCAGGTCTTACGGTCGTTGTAAAATCGCCCCTCGAACCCCAAAATTGTGGGCAATAGCTCATGAAAATGGCCATAAAGCGCAAAAACGACGAGTTTTTTGTCATAAATCTCAACATGTATTTGGTCCTTTACGATCGTTGTAATTAACCCAAGAAGCCCAAACACTATGGGCAATAGCTCATGAAACGGCCATAAAGCAAGAAAACGATAATTTTTTGTCATAACTTCTCAAACATGTTATCTAGTCTTACGGTCGTTGTTATTGTCCTAGAACCCCAAAACTATGGTTATAGGTCATGAACATGGCCATAAAGAGCGAAACGACGAGTTTTTGGTCATAACTCTCAAGCATTATATCGAGTCTTACGCTCATTGTAAATCGCCCTAGAACCCCAAAACTGTGGTCAATAGCTCAGGAAAATGGCCATAAAGCGCAAAAACGTCGAGTTTTTGGTCGTAAATCTCAAACATGTATTGGGTCTTACGGTCATTCTAAATCGCCCAAGAAGCGCAAAACTATGGGCAATAGCTCATGAAAACGTCCATAAAGCACGAAAATGACGAGTGTTTGGTCATAACTCTCAAACATGTATCATTTATGTTTCTAAAGAAATCTCCCAAGAACCCCAAACTATGGTCAATAGCTCATGAAAATGGCCATAAAGTGCAAAACAGCAAGTTTTTGGTCATAAATCTCGAACATGTATTTGGTCTTATGGTCGTTGTAAATCACCCAGGAAGCCTAAAACTATGAGCAATAGCTCATGAAAATAGCCATAAAGCTCGAAAACGATATTTTTGGTCATAACTCTCAAACATGTATGTAGTCTTATGGTTGTTGTAAATCGCCCTAGAACCCCAAAACTATGGTTAATAGCTCATGATCATGGCCATAAAGCACGAAAACGACGAGTTTTTGGTCATAAATCTCGAACATGTATTGGTTCTTATGGTCATTGTAAATCGCCCTCGAACCCCAAAACTGTGGGCAATAGCTCATGAAAACGTCCATAAGAGTGAAAACGATGAGTTTTTTGGTCATGACTGTCAAGCATTGTATCGGGTTTTATGCCCGTTTTAAATCGCCCTAGAACCCGAAACTATGGTCAATAGCTCATGAAATGGCCATAAAGTGCAAACAACGACGAGTTTTTGGTCATAAATATCGAACATGTATTTGGTCTGATGGTCGTTGTAAGTCGCCCAAGAAGCTCAAAACTATGGGCAATAGATCATGAAAATGGCCATAAAGCACAAAAAGGGAGAGTTTTTGGTCATAACTCTCAAACATGTATCGATTCATATACTCTATATAAATCGCCCTAGAACGCCCAAACTATGGTCAATGGCTCATGAAAATGGCCATAAAGTGCAAAAACGGCAAGTTTTTTTGTCATAAATCTCAAACATGTATTTAGTTTTACAGTCATTGTAAATCGCCCAAGAAGCCCAAAACTATGGGCAATAGCTCATGAAAACAGACATAAAGCACGAAAACAACGAGTTTTTGGTCATAACTATATAACATGTATCGGGTCTTACGGTCATTGTAACTCGCCCAAGAAGCCCAAAACTATGGGTAATAGCTCATGAAAACTGGCATAAAGCGCGAAAACGACGAATTTCAGGTCATAACTCTCAAAAATGTAGCTAGTCTGACGGTTGTTTTAAATCTCCCTAGAACCCAAAACTCTGGGCAAGCTCGTGAACATGGCCATACAGCGCGAAAACGACGAGTTTTTGGTCATAAATCTCTAACATGTATCAGGTCTTACGGTCGTTGTAAATCGCCCTCGAACCCCAAAATTGTGGGCAATAGCTCATGAAAATGGCCATAAAGCGCAAAAACGACGAGTTTTTTGTCATAAATCTCAAACATGTATTTGGTCTTACGATCGTTGTAATTAACCCAAAAGCCCAAAACTATGGGCAATAGCTCATGAAAACGGCCATAAAGCAAGAAAACGATAATTTTTTGTCATAACTCTCAAACATGTATCTAGTCTTACGGTCGTTGTTAATTGTCCTAGAACCCCAAAACTATGGTTAATAGGTCATGAACATGGCCATAAAGAGCGAAAACGACGAGTTTTTGGTCATAACTCTCAAGCATTATATCGAGTCTTACGCTCATTGTAAATCGCCCTAGAACCCCAAAACTGTGGTCAATAGCTCAGGAAAATGGCCATAAAGCGCAAAAACGTCGAGTTTTTGTCGTAAATCTCAAACATGTATTGGGTCTTACGGTCATTCTAAATCGCCCAAGAAGCGCAAAACTATGGGCAATAGCTCATGAAAACGTCCATAAAGCACGAAAATGACGAGTGTTTGGTCATAACTCTCAAACATGTATCAGGTTATATTTCTAAAGAATCTCCCAAGAACCCCCAACTATGGTCAATAGCTCATGAAAATGGCCATAAAGTGCAACAACAGCAAGTTTTTGGTCATAAATCTCGAACATGTATTTGGTCTTATGGTCGTTGTAAATCACCCAGGAAGCCTAAAACTATGAGCAATAGCTCATGAAAATAGCCATAAAGCTCGAAAAACGATGATTTTTTGGTCATAACTCTCAAACATGTATGTAGTCTTATGGTTGTTGTAAATCGCCCTAGAACCCCAAAACTATGGTTAATAGCTCATGATCATGGCCATAAAGCACGAAAACGACGAGTTTTTGGTCATAAATCTCGAACATGTATGGTTCTTATGGTCATTGTAAATCGCCCTCGAACCCCAAACTGTGGGCAATAGCTCATGAAAACGTCCATAAAGAGTGAAAACGATGAGTTTTTGGTCATGACTGTCAAGCATTGTATCGGGTTTTATGCCCGTTTTAAATCGCCCTAGAACCCAAAACTATGGTCAATAGCTCATGAAAATGGCCATAAAGTGCAACAACGACGAGTTTTTGGTCATAAATATCGAACATGTATTTGGTCTGATGGTCGTTGTAAATCGCCCAAGAAGCTCAAAACTATGGGCAATAGATCATGAAATGGCCATAAAGCACAAAAAGGGAGAGTTTTTGGTCATAACTCTCAAACATGTATCGATTCATATACTCTATATAAATCGCCCTAGAACGCCCAAACTATGGTCAATGGCTCATGAAAATGGCCATAAAGTGCAAAAACGGCAAGTTTTTTTGTCATAAATCTCAAACATGTATTTAGTTTTACAGTCATTGTAAATCGCCCAAGAAGCCCAAAACTATGGGCAATAGCTCATGAAAACAGACATAAAGCACGAAAACAACGAGTTTTTGGTCATAACTATATAACATGTATCGGGTCTTACGGTCATTGTAACTCGCCCAAGAAGCCCAAACTATGGGTAATAGCTCATGAAAACTGGCATAAAGCGCGAAAACGACGAATTTCAGGTCATAACTCTCAAAAATGTAGCTAGTCTGACGGTTGTTTTAAATCTCCCTAGAACCCAAAACTCTGGGCAAGCTCGTGAACATGCCATACAGCGCGAAAACGACGAGTTTTTGGTCATAAATCTCTAACATGTATCAGGTCTTACGGTCGTTGTAAATCGCCCTCGAACCCCAAAATTGTGGGCAATAGCTCATGAAAATGGCCATAAAGCGCAAAAACGACGAGTTTTTTGTCATAAATCTCAAACATGTATTTGGTCTTACGATCGTTGTAATTAACCCAAGAAGCCCAAAACTATGGGCAATAGCTCATGAAAACGGCCATAAAGCAAGAAAACGATAATTTTTTGTCATAACTCTCAAACATGTATCTAGTCTTACGGTCGTTGTTAATTGTCCTAGAACCCCAAAACTATGGTTAATAGGTCATGAACATGGCCATAAAGAGCGAAAACGACGAGTTTTTGGTCATAACTCTCAAGCATTATATCGAGTCTTACGCTCATTGTAAATCGCCCTAGAACCCCAAAACTGTGGTCAATAGCTCAGGAAAATGGCCATAAAGCGCAAAAACGTCGAGTTTTTGGTCGTAAATCTCAAACATGTATTGGGTCTTACGGTCATTCTAAATCGCCCAAGAAGCGCAAAACTATGGGCAATAGCTCATGAAAACGTCCATAAAGCACGAAAATGACGAGTGTTTGGTCATAACTCTCAAACATGTATCAGTTATGTTCTAAAGAAATCTCCCAAGAACCCCCAACTATGGTCAATAGCTCATGAAAATGGCCATAAAGTGCAACAACAGCAAGTTTTTTGGTCATAAATCTCGAACATGTATTTGGTCTTATGGTCGTTGTAAATCACCCAGGAAGCCTAAAACTATGAGCAATAGCTCATGAAAATAGCCATAAAGCTCGAAAACGACGATTTTTTGGTCATAACTCTCAAACATGTATGTAGTCTTATGGTTGTTGTAAATCGCCCTAGAACCCCAAAACTATGGTTAATAGCTCATGATCATGGCCATAAAGCACGAAAACGACGAGTTTTTGGTCATAAATCTCGAACATGTATTGGTTCTTATGGTCATTGTAAATCGCCCTCGAACCCCAAAACTGTGGGCAATAGCTCATGAAAACGTCCATAAAGAGTGAAAACGATGAGTTTTTGGTCATGACTGTCAAGCATTGTATCGGGTTTTATGCCCGTTTTAAATCGCCCTAGAACCCGAAAACTATGGTCAATAGCTCATGAAAATGGCCATAAAGTGCAACAACGACGAGTTTTTGGTCATAAATATCGAACATGTATTTGGTCTGATGGTCGTTGTAAATCGCCCAAGAAGCTCAAACTATGGGCAATAGATCATGAAAATGGCCATAAAGCACAAAAAGGGAGAGTTTTTGGTCATAACTCTCAAACATGTATCGATTCATATACTCTATATAAATCGCCCTAGAACGCCCAAACTATGGTCAATGGCTCATGAAAATGGCCATAAAGTGCAAAAACGGCAAGTTTTTTTGTCATAAATCTCAAACATGTATTTAGTTTTACAGTCATTGTAAATCGCCCAAGAAGCCCAAAACTATGGGCAATAGCTCATGAAAACAGACATAAAGCACGAAAACAACGAGTTTTTGGTCATAACTATATAACATGTATCGGGTCTTACGGTCATTGTAACTCGCCCAAGAAGCCCAAAACTATGGGTAATAGCTCATGAAAACTGGCATAAAGCGCGAAAACGACGAATTTCAGGTCATAACTCTCAAAATGTAGCTAGTCTGACGGTTGTTTTAAATCTCCCTAGAACCCAAAACTCTGGGCAAGCTCGTGAACATGGCCATACAGCGCGAAAACGACGAGTTTTTGGTCATAAATCTCTAACATGTATCAGGTCTTACGGTCGTTGTAAATCGCCCTCGAACCCCAAAATTGTGGGCAATAGCTCATGAAAATGGCCATAAAGCGCAAAAACGACGAGTTTTTTGTCATAAATCTCAAACATGTATTTGGTCTTACGATCGTTGTAATTAACCCAAGAAGCCCAAAACTATGGGCAATAGCTCATGAAAACGGCCATAAAGCAAGAAAACGATAATTTTTTGTCATAACTCTCAAACATGTATCTAGTCTTACGGTCGTTGTTTTGTCCTAGAACCCCAAACTATGGTTAATAGGTCATGAACATGGCCATAAAGAGCGAAACGACGAGTTTTGGTCATAACTCTCAAGCATTATATCGAGTCTTACGCTCATTGTAAATCGCCCTAGAACCCCAAAACTGTGGTCAATAGCTCAGGAAAATGGCCATAAAGCGCAAAAACGTCGAGTTTTTGGTCGTAAATCTCAAACATGTATTGGGTCTTACGGTCATTCTAAATCGCCCAGAAGCGCAAAACTATGGGCAATAGCTCATGAAAACGTCCATAAAGCACGAAAATGACGAGTGTTTGTGTCATAACTCTCAAACATGTATCAGTTTTATGTTCTAAAGAAATCTCCCAAGAACCCCCAAACTATGGTCAATAGCTCATGAAATGGCCATAAAGTGCAACAACAGCAAGTTTTTGGTCATAAATCTCGAACATGTATTTGGTCTTATGGTCGTTGTAAATCACCCAGGAAGCCTAAAACTATGAGCAATAGCTCATGAAAATAGCCATAAAGCTCCGAAAACGACGATTTTTTGGTCATAACTCTCAAACATGTATGTAGTCTTATGGTTGTTGTAAATCGCCCTAGAACCCCAAAACTATGGTTAATAGCTCATGATCATGGCCATAAAGCACGAAAACGACGAGTTTTTGGTCATAAATCTCGAACATGTATTGGTTCTTATGGTCATTGTAAATCGCCCTCGAACCCCAAAACTGTGGGCAATAGCTCATGAAAACGTCCATAAAGAGTGAAAACGATGAGTTTTTGGTCATGACTGTCACATTGTATCGGGTTTTATGCCCGTTTTAAATCGCCCTAGAACCCGAAAACTATGGTCAATAGCTCATGAAAATGGCCATAAGTGCAACAACGACGAGTTTTTGGTCATAAATATCGAACATGTATTTGGTCTGATGGTCGTTGTAAGTCGCCCAAGAAGCTCAAAACTATGGGCAATAGATCATGAAAATGGCCATAAAGCACAAAAAGGGAGAGTTTTTGGTCATAACTCTCAAACATGTATCGATTCATATACTCTATATAAATCGCCCTAGAACGCCCAAACTATGGTCAATGGCTCATGAAAATGGCCATAAAAGTGCAAAACGGCAAGTTTTTTTTCATAAATCTCAACATGTATTTAGTTTTACAGTCATTGTAAATCGCCCAAGAAGCCCAAAACTATGGCAATAGCTCATGAAACAACATAAAGCACGAAAACAACGAGTTTTTGGTCATAACTATATAACATGTATCGGGTCTTACGGTCATTGTAACTCGCCCAAGAAGCCCAAAACTATGGGTAATAGCTCATGAAAACTGGCATAAAGCGCGAAAAACGACGAATTTCAGGTCATAACTCTCAAAATGTAGCTCTATCTGACGGTTGTTTAAAATCTCCCTAGAACCCAAAACTCTGGGCAAGCTCGTGAACATGGCCATACAGCGCGAAAACGACGAGTTTTTGGTCATAAATCTCTAACATGTATCAGGTCTTACGTCGTTGTAAATCGCCCTCGAACCCCAAAATTGTGGGCAATAGCTCATGAAATGGCCATAAAAGCGCAAAACGACGAGATTTTTTGTCATAAATCTCAAACATGTATTTGGTCTTACGATCGTTGTAATTAACCCAAAGAAGCCCAAAACTATGGGCAATAGCTCATGAAAACGGCCATAAAGCAAGAAAACGATAATTTTTTGTCATAACTCTCAAACATGTATCTAGTCTTACGTCGTTGTTAATTGTCCTAGAACCCCAAAACTATGGTTAATAGGTCATGAACATGGCCATAAAGAGCGAAAACGACGAGTTTTTGGTCATAACTCTCAAGCATTATATCGAGTCTTACGCTCATTGTAAACGCCCTAGAACCCCAAAACTGTGGTCAATAGCTCAG
>CAJUXJ010000308.1:0-68956 GCA_910589775.1 Avena eriantha
TGTCCCCTAAAAACAAAGTGTCTGCAGTCTGACTATTAGGGGAAACTCCCCGTTCGGTGAAACCGGGGTAGATCTTGTCACAACATGTTCCCAAACATGGTTTTACATCATCACATGACCTAACCAAGCCTAAAACAAAAGTGAGGGCTACACCGGCTACCACCCCTGTCAGAAGAAAGTCTAGGGGGTAGACGATCCGAGGCCCGCGGATCAGGGTTCCGCAGGAAGAAGCGCTTCGGGGCATCGGAACACCTCCAAACCATGCATGTGACCCTAGCATGTGTAATGAAGTGTGGTGGCATTCTCAAAACTCCTAAACCTGGTTCCCAGGTGTGACCCCCCTTCGCAGACATGCGCTGTCCCCTAAAAACAAGTGTCTGCAGTCTGAGTATTAGGGGGAACTCCCCCGTTTCGGTGAAACCGGGGTAGATCTTGTCACAACATGTTCCCAAACATGGTTTTACATCATCACATGACCTAACCAAGCCTAAAACAAGTGAGGGATACACCGGGACTACCCCTGTCAGAAGAAAGTCTAGGGGGTAGACGATCCGAGGCCCGCGGATCAGGGTTCCGCAGGAAGAAGCGCTTCGGGGCATCGGAACACCTCCAAACCATGCATGTGACCCTAGCATGTGTAATGAAGTGTGGTGGCATGCTCAAAACTCCTAAACCTGGTTCCCAGGTGTGACCCCCTTCGCAGACATGCGATGTCCCCTAAAACAAAGTGTCTGCAGTCTGACTATTAGGGGGAAACTCCCCGTTTCGGTGAAACCGGGTAGATCTTGTCACAAACATGTTCCCAAACATGGTTTTACATCATCACATGATCTAACCAAGCCTAAAAAAGTGAGGGCTACACCGGGCTACCCCTGTCAGAAGAAAGTCTAGGGGGTAGACGATCCCGAGGCCCGCGGATCAGGGTTCCGCAGGAAGAAGCGCTTCGGGGCATCGGAACACCTCCAAACCATGCATGTGACCCTAGCATGTGTAATGAAGTGTGGTGGCATGCTCAAAACTCCTAAACCTGGTTCCCAGGTGTGACCCCCTTCGCAGACATGCGATGTCCCCTAAAAACAAAGTGTCTGCAGTCTGAGTATTAGGGGGAAACTCCCCGTTTCGGTGAAACCGGGGTAGATCTTGTCACAAAATGTTCCCAAACATGGTTTTACATCATCACATGACCTAACCAAGCCTAAAACAAGTGAGGGATACACCGGGCTACCCCTGTCAGAAGAAAGTCTAGGGGGGTAGACGACTCGAGGGCCCGCGGATCAGGGTTCCGCAGGAAGAAGCGCTTCGGGGCATCGGAACACCTCCAACCATGCATGTGAGCCTAGAATGTGTAATGAAGTGTGGTGGCATGCCTCAAAACTCCTAAACCTGGTTCCCAGGTGTGACCCCCTTCGCAGACATGCGATGTCCCCTAAATACAAAGTGTCTGCAGTCTGAGTATTAGGGGGAAACTCCCCGTTTCGGTGAAACCGGGGTAGATCTTGTCACAACATGTTCCCAAACATGGTTTTACATCATCACATGACCTAACCAAGCCTAAAACAGTGAGGGCTACACCGGGCTACCCCTGTCAGAAGAAAGTCTAGGGGGTAGACGATCCGAGGCCCGCGGATAGGGTTCCGCAGGAAGAAGCGCTTCGGGGCATCGGAACACCTCCAAACCATGCATGTGACCCTAGCATGTGTAATGAAGTGTGGTGGCATTCTCAAAACTCCTAAACCTGGTTCCCAGGTGTGACCCCCTTCGCAGACATGCGATGTCCCCTAAAAACAAAGTGTCTGCAGTCTGAGTATTAGGGGGAAACTCCCCGTTTCGGTGAAACCGGGGTAGATCTTGTCACAACATGTTCCCAAACATGGTTTTACATCATCACATGATCTAACCAAGCCTAAAACAAGTGAGGGCTACACCGGGCTACCCCTGTCAGAAGAAAGTCTAGGGGGGTAGACGAATCCGAGGCCCGCGGATCAGGGTTCCGCAGGAAGAAGCGCTTCGGGGCATCGGAACACCTCCAAACCATGCATGTGACCCTAGCATGTGTAATGAAGTGTGGTGGCATGCTCAAAACTCCTAAACCTGGTTCCCAGGTGTGACCCCCTTCGCAGACATGCGATGTCCCCTAAAAACAAAGTGTCTGCAGTCTGAGTATTAGGGGGAAACTCCCCGTTTCGGTGAAACCGGGGTAGATCTTGTCACAACATGTTCCCAAACATGGTTTTACATCATCACATGACCTAACCAAGCCTAAAACAAGTGAGGGCTACACCGGGCTACCCCTGTCAGAAGAAAGTCTAGGGGGGTAGACGATCCGAGGCCCGCGGATCAGGGTTCCGCAGGAAGAAGCGCTTCGGGGCATCGGAACACCTCCAAACCATGCATGTGACCCTAGCATGTGTAATGAAGTGTGGTGGCATGCTCAAAACTCCTAAACCTGGTTCCCAGGTGTGACCCCCTTCGCAGACATGCGATGTCCCCTAAATACAAAGTGTCTGCAGTCTGAGTATTAGGGGGAAACTCCCCGTTTCGGTGAAACCGGGGTAGATCTTGTCACAACATGTTCCCAAACATGGTTTTACATCATCACATGATCTAACCAAGCCTAAAACAGTGAGGGATACACCGGGCTACCCCTGTCAGAAGAAAGTCTAGGGGGGTAGACGACTCCGAGGCCCGCGGATCAGGGTTCCGCAGGAAGAAGCGCTTCGGGGCATCGGAACACCTCCAAACCATGCATGTGACCCTAGCATGTGTAATGAAGTGTGGTGGCATTCTCAAAACTCCTAAACCTGGTTCCCAGGTGTGACCCCCTTCGCAGACATGCGATGTCCCCTAAAAACAAAGTGTCTGCAGTCTGAGTATTAGGGGGAAACTCCCCGTTTCGGTGAAACCGGGGTAGATCTTGTCACAACATGTTCCCAAACATGGTTTTACATCATCAAATGACCTAACCAAGCCTAAAACAAGTGAGGGCTACACCGGGCTACCCCTGTCAGAAGAAAGTCTAGGGGGGTAGACGAACCGAGGCCCGCGGATCAGGGTTCCGCAGGAAGAAGCGCTTCGGGGCATCGGAACACCTCCAAACCATGCATGTGACCCTAGCATGTGTAATGAAGTGTGGTGGCATGCTCAAAACTCCTAAACCTGGTTCCCAGGTGTGACCCCCTTCGCAGACATGCGATGTCCCCTAAAAACAAAGTGTCTGCAGTCTGAGTATTAGGGGGAAACTCCCCGTTTCGGTGAAACCGGGGTAGATCTTGTCACAAAATGTTCCCAAACATGGTTTTACATCATCAAATGACCTAACCAAGCCTAAAACAAGTGAGGGCTACACCGGGCTACCCCTGTCAGAAGAAAGTCTAGGGGGGTAGACGACCGAGGCCCGCGGATCAGGGTTCCGCAGGAAGAAGCGCTTCGGGGCATCGGAACACCTCCAAACCATGCATGTGACCCTAGCATGTGTAATGAAGTGTGGTGGCATGCTCAAAACTCCTAAACCTGGTTCCCAGGTGTGACCCCCTTCGCAGACATGCGATGTCCCCTAAAAACAAAGTGTCTGCAGTCTGACTATTAGGGGGAAACTCCCCGTTTCGGTGAAACCGGGGTAGATCTTGTCACAACATGTTCCCAAACATGGTTTTACATCATCACATGACCTAACCAAGCCTAAAACAAGTGAGGGCTACACCGGGACTACCCCTGTCAGAAGAAAGTCTAGGGGGGTAGACGATCCGAGGCCCGCGGATCAGGGTTCCGCAGGAAGAAGCGCTTCGGGGCATCGGAAACACCTCCAAACCATGCATGTGACCCTAGCATGTGTAATGAAGTGTGGTGGCATGCTCAAAACTCCTAAACCTGGTTCCCAGGTGTGACCCCCTTCGCAGACATGCGATGTCCCCTAAAACAAAGTGTCTGCAGTCTGAGTATTAGGGGGAAACTCCCCGTTTCGGTGAAACCGGGGTAGATCTTGTCACAACATGTTCCCAAACATGGTTTTACATCATCACATGACCTAACCAAGCCTAAAACAAGTGAGGGCTACAACCGGCTACCCTGTCAGAAGAAAGTCTAGGGGGGTAGACGATCCGAGGCCCGCGGATCAGGGTTCCGCAGGAAGAAGCGCTTCGGGGCATCGGAACACCTCCAAACCATGCATGTGACCCTAGCATGTGTAATGAAGTGTGGTGGCATGCTCAAAACTCCTAAACCTGGTTCCCAGGTGTGACCCCCCTTCGCAGACATGCGATGTCCCCTAAATACAAAGTGTCTGCAGTCTGAGTATTAGGGGGAAACTCCCCGTTTCGGTGAAACCGGGGTAGATCTTGTCACAACATGTTCCCAAACATGGTTTTACATCATCACATGACCTAACCAAGCCTAAAACAAGTGAGGGCTACACCGGGCTACCCCTGTCAGAAGAAAGTCTAGGGGGTAGACGATCCGAGGCCCGCGGATCAGGGTTCCGCAGGAAGAAGCGCTTCGGGGCATCGGAACACCTCCAAACCATGCATGTGACCCTAGCATGTGTAATGAAGTGTGGTGGCATTCTCAAAACTCCTAAACCTGGTTCCCAGGTGTGACCCCCTTCGCAGACATGCGATGTCCCCTAAAACAAAGTGTCTGCAGTCTGACTATTAGGGGGAAACTCCCCGTTTCGGTGAAACCGGGGTAGATCTTGTCACAACATGTTCCCAAACATGGTTTTACATCATCACATGATCCTAACCAAGCCTAAAACAAGTGAGGGATACACCGGGACTACCCCTGTCAGAAGAAAGTCTAGGGGGGTAGACGATCCGAGGCCCGCGGATCAGGGTTCCGCAGGAAGAAGCGCTTCGGGGCATCGGAACACCTCCAAACCATGCATGTGACCCTAGCATGTGTAATGAAGTGTGGTGGCATGCTCAAAACTCCTAAACCTGGTTCCCAGGTGTGACCCCCTTCGCAGACATGCGATGTCCCCTAAAAACAAAGTGTCTGCAGTCTGAGTATTAGGGGAAACTCCCCGTTTCGGTGAAACCGGGGTAGATCTTGTCACAACATGTTCCCAAACATGGTTTTACATCATCACATGACCTAACCAAGCCTAAAACAAGTGAGGGCTACACCGGCTACCCCTGTCAGAAGAAAGTCTAGGGGGGTAGACGACCCGAGGGCCCGCGGATCAGGGTTCCGCAGGAAGAAGCGCTTCGGGGCATCGGAACACCTCCAAACCATGCATGTGACCCTAGCATGTGTAATGAAGTGTGGTGGCATGCTCAAAACTCCTAAACCTGGTTCCCAGGTGTGACCCCCTTCGCAGACATGCGATGTCCCCTAAATACAAAGTGTCTGCAGTCTGAGTATTAGGGGAAACTCCCCGTTTCGGTGAAACCGGGGTAGATCTTGTCACAACATGTTCCCAAACATGGTTTTACATCATCACATGATCTAACCAAGCCTAAAACAAGTGAGGGATACACCGGGCTACCCCTGTCAGAAGAAAGTCTAGGGGGGTAGACGACTCGAGGCCCGCGGATCAGGGTTCCGCAGGAAGAAGCGCTTCGGGGCATCGGAACACCTCCAAACCATGCATGTGACCCTAGCATGTGTAATGAAGTGTGGTGGCATGCTCAAAACTCCTAAACCTGGTTCCCAGGTGTGACCCCCTTCGCAGACATGCGATGTCCCCTAAAAACAAAGTGTCTGCAGTCTGAGTATTAGGGGGAACTCCCCGTTTCGGTGAAACCGGGGTAGATCTTGTCACAACATGTTCCCAAACATGGTTTTACATCATCACATGATCCTAACCAAGCCTAAAACAAGTGAGGGCTACACCGGGACTACCCCTGTCAGAAGAAAGTCTAGGGGGGTAGACGATCCGAGGCCCGCGGATCAGGGTTCCGCAGGAAGAAGCGCTTCGGGGCATCGGAACACCTCCAAACCATGCATGTGACCCTAGCATGTGTAATGAAGTGTGGTGGCATGCTCAAAACTCCTAAACCTGGTTCCCAGGTGTGACCCCCTTCGCAGACATGCGATGTCCCCTAAAAACAAAGTGTCTGCAGTCTGAGTATTAGGGGGAAACTCCCCGTTTCGGTGAAACCGGGGTAGATCTTGTCACAACATGTTCCCAAACATGGTTTTGACATCATCACATGACCTAACCAAGCCTAAAACAAGTGAGGGCTACACCGGGCTACCCCTGTCAGAAGAAAGTCTAGGGGGGTAGACGATCCGAGGCCCGCGGATAAGGGTTCCGCAGGAAGAAGCGCTTCGGGGCATCGGAACACCTCCAAACCATGCATGTGACCCTAGCATGTGTAATGAAGTGTGGTGGCATGCTCAAAACTCCTAAACCTGGTTCCCAGGTGTGACCCCCTTCGCAGACATGCGATGTCCCCTAAAACAAAGTGTCTGCAGTCTGACTATTAGGGGGAAACTCCCCGTTTCGGTGAAACCGGGGTAGATCTTGTCACAACATGTTCCCAAACATGGTTTTACATCATCACATGACTAACCAAGCCTAAAACAAGTGAGGGATACACCGGGCTACCCCTGTCAGAAGAAAGTCTAGGGGGGTAGACGACTCCGAGGCCCGCGGATCAGGGTTCCGCAGGAAGAAGCGCTTCGGGGCATCGGAACACCTCCAAACCATGCATGTGACCCTAGCATGTGTAATGAAGTGTGGTGGCATGCTCAAAACTCCTAAACCTGGTTCCCAGGTGTGACCCCCTTCGCAGACATGCGATGTCCCCTAAAAACAAAGTGTCTGCAGTCTGAGTATTAGGGGGAAACTCCCCGTTTCTGGTGAAACCGGGGTAGATCCTATCACAAAATGTTCCCAACATGGTTTTACATCATCAAATGACCTAACCAAGCCTAAAACAAGTGAGGGCTACACCGGACTACCCCTGTCAGAAGAAAGTCTAGGGGGGTAGACGACCCGAGGCCCGCGGATCAGGGTTCCGCAGGAAGAAGCGCTTCGGGGCATCGGAACACCTCCAAACCATGCATGTGACCCTAGAATGTGTAATGAAGTGTGGTGGCATGCTCAAAACTCCTAAAACCTGGTTCCCAGGTGTGACCCCCTTCGCAGACATGCGATGTCCCCTAAAAACAAAGTGTCTGCAGTCTGAGTATTAGGGGGAAACTCCCCGTTTCGGTGAAACCGGGGTAGATCTTGTCACAACATGTTCCCAAACATGGTTTTACATCATCACATGACCTAACCAAGCCTAAAACAGTGAGGGCTACACCGGGCTACCCCTGTCAGAAGAAAGTCTAGGGGGGTAGACGACTCCGAGGCCCGCGGATCAGGGTTCCGCAGGAAGAAGCGCTTCGGGGCATCGGAACACCTCCAAACCATGCATGTGACCCTAGCATGTGTAATGAAGTGTGGTGGCATTCTCAAAACTCCTAAACCTGGTTCCCAGGTGTGACCCCCTTCGCAGACATGCGATGTCCCCTAAAAACAAAGTGTCTGCAGTCTGACTATTAGGGGGAAACTCCCCGTTTCGGTGAAACCGGGGTAGATCTTGTCACAACATGTTCCCAAACATGGTTTTACATCATCACATGATCTAACCAAGCCTAAACAAGTGAGGGCTACACCGGGCTACCCCTGTCAGAAGAAAGTCTAGGGGGGTAGACGATCCGAGGCCCGCGGATCAGGGTTCCGCAGGAAGAAGCGCTTCGGGGCATCGGAACACCTCCAAACCATGCATGTGACCCTAGCATGTGTAATGAAGTGTGGTGGCATGCTCAAAACTCCTAAACCTGGTTCCCAGGTGTGACCCCCCTTCGCAGACATGCGATGTCCCCTAAAAACAAAGTGTCTGCAGTCTGAGTATTAGGGGGAAACTCCCCGTTTCGGTGAAACCGGGGTAGATCTTGTCACAACATGTTCCCAAACATGGTTTTACATCATCACATGATCTAACCAAGCCTAAAACAAGTGAGGGATACACCGGCTACCCCTGTCAGAAGAAAGTCTAGGGGGTAGACGAATCCGAGGCCCGCGGATCAGGGTTCCGCAGGAAGAAGCGCTTCGGGGCATCGAACACCTCCAAACCATGCATGTGACCCTAGCATGTGTAATGAAGTGTGGTGGCATGCTCAAAACTCCTAAACCTGGTTCCCAGGTGTGACCCCCTTCGCAGACATGCGCTGTCCCCTAAAAACAAAGTGTCTGCAGTCTGAGTATTAGGGGGAAACTCCCCGTTTCGGTGAAACCGGGGTAGATCTGTCACAAACATGTTCCCAAACATGGTTTTACATCATCACATGATCTAACCAAGCCTAAAACAAGTGAGGGCTACACCGGGCTACCCCTGTCAGAAGAAAGTCTAGGGGGTAGACGACTCCGAGGCCCGCGGATCAGGGTTCCGCAGGAAGAAGCGCTTCGGGGCATCGAACACCTCCAAACCATGCATGTGACCCTAGCATGTGTAATGAAGTGTGGTGGCATGCTCAAAACTCCTAAACCTGGTTCCCAGGTGTGACCCCCTTCGCAGACATGCGATGTCCCCTAAAAACAAAGTGTCTGCAGTTGAGTATTAGGGGGAAACTCCCCGTTTTCTGGTGAAACCGGGGGTAGATCCTGTCACAAATGTTCCCAAACATGGTTTTACATCATCAAATGACCTAACCAAGCCTAAAACAAGTGAGGGCTACACCGGACTACCCCTGTCAGAAGAAAGTCTAGGGGGGTAGACGACCCGAGGCCCGCGGATCAGGGTTCCGCAGGAAGAAGCGCTTCGGGGCATCGGAACACCTCCAAACCATGCATGTGAGCCCTAGAATGTGTAATGAAGTGTGGTGGCATGCTCAAAACTCCTAAACCTGGTTCCCAGGTGTGACCCCCTTCGCAGACATGCGATGTCCCCTAAAAACAAAGTGTCTGCAGTCTGAGTATTAGGTGGAACTCCCCGTTTCGGTGAAACCAGGGGTAGATCTTGTCACAACATGTTCCCAAACATGGTTTGACTCATCACATGACCTAACCAAGCCTAAAACATGAGAGGGATACACCGGGCCTACCACCTGTCAGAAGAAAGTCTAGGGGGGTAGACGATCCGAGGCCCGCGGATCAGGGTTCCGCAGGAAGAAGCGCTTCGGGGCATCGAACACCTCCAAACCATGCATGTGACCCTAGCATGTGTAATGAAGTGTGGTGGCATTCTCAAAACTCCTAAACCTGGTTCCCAGGTGTGACCCCCTTCGCAGACATGCGATGTCCCCTAAATACAAAGTGTCTGCAGTCTGAGTATTAGGGGGAAACTCCCCGTTTCGGTGAAACCGGGGTAGATCTTGTCACAACATGTTCCCAAACATGGTTTTACATCATCACATGATCTAACCAAGCCTAAAACAATGAGAGGGCTACACCGGGCTACCCCTGTCGAGAAGAAAGTCTAGGGGGGTAGACGATCCGAGGCCCGCGGATCAGGGTTCCGCAGGAAGAAGCGCTTCGGGGCATCGGAACACCTCCAAACCATGCATGTGACCCTAGCATGTGTAATGAAGTGTGGTGGCATTCTCAAAACTCCTAAACCTGGTTCCCAGGTGTGACCCCCTTCGCAGACATGCGATGTCCCCTAAAACAAAGTGTCTGCAGTCTGACTATTAGGGGAAACTCCCCGTTTCGGTGAAACCGGGGTAGATCTTGTCACAACATGTTCCCAAACATGGTTTTACATCATCACATGACCTAACCAAGCCTAAAACAAGTGAGGGCTACACCGGGACTACCCCTGTCAGAAGAAAGTCTAGGGGGGTAGACGATCCGAGGCCCGCGGATCAGGGTTCCGCAGGAAGAAGCGCTTCGGGGCATCGGAACACCTCCAAACCATGCATGTGACCCTAGCATGTGTAATGAAGTGTGGTGGCATGCTCAAAACTCCTAAACCTGGTTCCCAGGTGTGACCCCCTTCGCAGACATGCGATGTCCCCTAAAAACAAAGTGTCTGCAGTCTGACTATTAGGGGGAAACTCCCCGTTTCGGTGAAACCGGGGTAGATCTTGTCACAACATGTTCCCAAACATGGTTTTACATCATCACATGATCTAACCAAGCCTAAAACAAGTGAGGGATACACCGGGCTACCCCTGTCAGAAGAAAGTCTAGGGGGGTAGACGATCCGAGGCCCCGCGGATCAGGTTCCGCAGGAAGAAGCGCTTCGGGGCATCGGAACACCTCCAAACCATGCATGTGACCCTAGCATGTGTAATGAAGTGTGGTGGCATGCTCAAAACTCCTAAACCTGGTTCCCAGGTGTGACCCCCTTCGCAGACATGCGATGTCCCCTAAAAACAAAGTGTCTGCAGTCTGAGTATTAGGGGGAAACTCCCCGTTTCGGTGAAACCGGGGTAGATCTGTCACAACAATGTTCCCAAACATGGTTTTACATCATCACATGACCTAACCAAGCCTAAAACAAGTGAGGGCTACACCGGACTACCCCTGTCAGAAGAAAGTCTAGGGGGGTAGACGACCCGAGGCCCGCGGATCAGGGTTCCGCAGGAAAGAAGCGCTTCGGGGCATCGGAACACCTCCAAACCATGCATGTGAGCCCTAGAATGTGTAATGAAGTGTGGTGGCATTCTCAAAACTCCTAAACCTGGTTCCCAGGTGTGACCCCCTTCGCAGACATGCGATGTCCCCTAAAAACAAAGTGTCTGCAGTCTGAGTATTAGGGGGAAACTCCCCGTTTCGGTGAAACCGGGGTAGATCTTGTCACAACATGTTCCCAAACATGGTTTTACATCATCACATGATCTAACCAAGCCTAAAACAAGTGAGGGATACACCGGGCTACCCCTGTCAGAAGAAAGTCTAGGGGGGTAGACGACTCCGAGGCCCGCGGATCAGGGTTCCGCAGGAAGAAGCGCTTCGGGGCATCGGAACACCTCCAAACCATGCATGTGACCCTAGCATGTGTAATGAAGTGTGGTGGCATGCTCAAAACTCCTAAACCTGGTTCCCAGGTGTGACCCCCTTCGCAGACATGCGATGTCCCCTAAAAACAAAGTGTCTGCAAGTCTGAGTATTAGGGGGAAACTCCCCGTTTCGGTGAAACCGGGGTAGATCTTGTCACAACATGTTCCCAAACATGGTTTTACATCATCACATGACCTAACCAAGCCTAAAACAAGTGAGGGCTACACCGGGCTACCCCTGTCAGAAGAAAGTCTAGGGGGGTAGACGACCGAGGCCCGCGGATCAGGGTTCCGCAGGAAGAAGCGCTTCGGGGCATCGGAACACCTCCAAACCATGCATGTGACCCTAGCATGTGTAATGAAGTGTGGTGGCATGCTCAAAACTCCTAAACCTGGTTCCCAGGTGTGACCCCCTTCGCAGACATGCGATGTCCCCTAAAAACAAAGTGTCTGCAGTCTGACTATTAGGGGGAAACTCCCCGTTTCGGTGAAACCGGGGTAGATCTTGTCACAACATGTTCCCAAACATGGTTTTTACATCATCACATTATCTAACCAAGCCTAAAACAGTGAGGGACTACACCGGGCTATACCCCTGTCAGAAGAAAGTCTAGGGGGGTAGACGACTCCGAGGCCCGCGGATCAGGGTTCCGCAGGAAGAAGCGCTTCGGGGCATCGGAACACCTCCAAACCATGCATGTGACCCTAGCATGTGTAATGAAGTGTGGTGGCATGCTCAAAACTCCTAAACCTAGGTTCCCAGGTGTGACCCCCCTTCGCAGACATGCGATGTCCCCTAAAAACAAAGTGTCTGCAGTCTGAGTATTAGGGGGAAACTCCCCGTTTCGGTGAAACCGGGGTAGATCTTGTCACAACATGTTCCCAAACATGGTTTTACATCATCACATGATCTAACCAAGCCTAAATAAGTGAGGGATACACCGGGCTACCCCTGTCAGAAGAAAGTCTAGGGGGGTAGACGACCCGAGGCCCGCGGATCAGGGTTCCGCAGGAAGAAGCGCTTCGGGGCATCGGAACACCTCCAAACCATGCATGTGACCCTAGCATGTGTAATGAAGTGTGGTGGCATGCTCAAAACTCCTAAACCTGGTTCCCAGGTGTGACCCCCTTCGCAGACATGCGATGTCCCTAAAAACAAAGTGTCTGCAGTCTGAGTATTAGGGGGAAACTCCCCGTTTCGGTGAAACCGGGGTAGATCTTGTCACAACAATGTTCCAAACATGGTTTTACATCATCACATGATCTAACCAAGCCTAAAACAATGAGAGGGCTACACCGGGCTACCCCTGTGAGAAGAAAGTCTAGGGGGGTAGACGACTCGAGGCCCGCGGATCAGGGTTCCGCAGGAAGAAGCGCTTCGGGGCATCGGAACACCTCCAAACCATGCATGTGACCCTAGCATGTGTAATGAAGTGTGGTGGCAGTCTCAAAACTCCTAAACCTGGTTCCCAGGTGTGACCCCCTTCGCAGACATGCGATGTCCCCCTAAAAACAAAGTGTCTGCAGTCTGAGTATTAGGGGGAAACTCCCCGTTTCGGTGAAAACCGGGGTAGATCTTGTCACAACAGTTCCCAAACATGGTTTTACATCATCACATGATCTAACCAAGCCTAAAACAGTGAGAGGCTACACCGGGCTACCCCTGTCAGAAGAAAGTCTAGGGGGTAGACGACCCGAGGCCCGCGGATCAGGGTTCCGCAGGAAGAAGCGCTTCGGGGCATCGGAACACCTCCAAACCATGCATGTGACCCTAGCATGTGTAATGAAGTGTGGTGGCATCTCAAAACTCCTAAACCTGGTTCCCAGGTGTGACCCCCTTCGCAGACATGCGCTGTCCCTAAAAACAAAGTGTCTGCAGTCTGAGTATTAGGGGAAAACTCCCCGTTTCGGTGAAACCGGGGTAGATCTTGTCACAACATGTTCCCAAACATGGTTTTACATCATCAAATGATCTAACCAAGCCTAAAACAAGTGAGGGCTACACCGGATACCCCTGTCAGAAGAAAGTCTAGGGGGGTAGACGACCCGAGGCCCGCGGATCAGGGTTCCGCAGGAAGAAGCGCTTCGGGGCATCGAAACACCTCCAAACCATGCATGTGACGCCTAGCATGTGTAATGAAGTGTGGTGGCATGCTCAAAACTCCTAAACCTGGTTCCCAGGTGTGACCCCCTTCGCAGACATGCGATGTCCCCTAAAAACAAAGTGTCTGCAGTCTGAGTATTAGGGGGAAACTCCCCGTTTCGGTGAAACCGGGGTAGATCTTTGTCACAACATGTTCCCAAACATGGTTTTACAATCATCATAATGACCTAACCAAGCCTAAAACAAGTGAGGGCTACACCGGACTACCCCTGTCAGAAGAAAAGTCTAGGGGGGTAGACGACCCGAGGCCCGCGGATCAGGTTCCGCAGGAAGAAGCGCTTCGGGCATCGAACACCTCCAAACCATGCATGTGACCCTAGCATGTGTAATGAAGTGTGGGGGCATGCTCAAAACTCCTAAACCTGGTCCCAGGTGTAGACCCCTTCGCAGACATGCGATGTCCCCTAAAAACAAAGTGTCTGCAGTCTGACTATTAGGGGGAAACTCCCCGTTTCGGTGAAACCGGGGTAGATCTTGTCACAACATGTTCCCCAACATGGTTTTGCCATCATCACATGACCTAACCAAGCCTAAAAAAAGTGAGGCTACACCGGGCTACCCCTGTCAGAAGAAAGTCTAGGGGGTAGACGATCCGAGGCCCCGGGATCAGGGTTCCGCAGGAAGAAGCGCTTCGGGGCATCGAAACACCTCCAAACCATGCATGTGACCCTAGATGTGTAATGAAGTGTGGTGGCATGCTCAAAACTCCTAAACCTGGTTCCCAGGTGTGACCCACTTCGCAGACATGCGATGTCCCCTAAAATACAAAGTGTCTGGCAGTCTGACTATTAGGGGGAAACTCCCCGTTTCGGTGAAACGGGGTAGATCTTGTCACAAACATGTTCCCAAAAATGGTTTTACATCATCACATTACCTAACCAAGCCTAAAACAAGTGAGGCTACACCGGACTATACCCTGTCGAAGAAAAGTCTATGGGGGTAGACGAATCGAGGCCCGCGGATCAGGGTTCCAGCAGGAAGAAGCGCTTCGGGGCATCGGAACACCTCCAAACCATGCATGTGACCCTAGCATGTGTAATGAAGTGTGGTGGCATGCTCAAAACTCCTAAACCTGGTTCCCAGGTGTGACCCCCTTCGCAGACATGCGATGTCCCCTAAAAACAAGTGTCCTGCAGTCTGAGTATTAGGGGGAAACTCCCCGTTTCGGTGAAACCGGGGTAGATCTTGTCACAACATGTTCCCAAACATGGTTTTACATCATCACATGACCTAACCAAGCCTAAAACAAGTGAGGTCTACACCGGGCTATACCCCTGTCAGAAGAAAGTCTAGGGGGGTAGACGATCCCGAGGCCCGCGGATCAGGGTTCCGCAGGAAAGAAGCGCTTCGGGGCATCGGAACACCTCCAAACCATGCATGTGACCCTAGAATGTGTAATGAAGTGTGGTGGCATGCTCAAAACTCCTAAACCTGGTTCCCAGGTGTGACCCCCTTCGCAGACATGCGATGTCCCTAAAAACAAAGTGTCTGCAAGTCTGACTATTAGGGGGAAACTCCCCGTTTCGGTGAACCAGGGTAGATCTTGTCACAAATGTTCCCAAACATGGTTTTACATCATCAATGACCTAACCAAGCCTAAAACAATGTGAGGGCTACACCGGACTACCCCTGTCAGAAGAAAGTCCTAGGGGGTAGACGATCCCGAGGCCCGCGGATCAGAGGTTCCCGCAGAAGAAGCGCTTCGGGGCATCGGAACACCTCCAAACCATGCGTGACCCTAGCATGTGTAATGAAGTGTGGTGGCATCTCAAACTCCTAAAACCTGGTTCCCAGGTGTGACCCCCTTCGCCAGACATAGCGATGTCCCCTTAAAAACAAGTGTCTGCAGTCTGACTATTAGGGGGAAAGTCCCCTTTCGGTGAAACCGGGGTAGATCTTGTCACAACATGTTCCCAAGCATGTTTTACATCATCACATGATCAAACCAGGCCTAAAACATGAGAGGGCTACACCGGGCTACCCCTGTCAGAAGAAAGTCTAGGGGGTAGACGATCCGAGGCCCGCGGATCAGGGTTCCGCAGGAAGAAGCGCTTCGGGGCATCGGAACACATCCAAACCATGCATGTGACCCTAGCATGTGTAATGAAGTGTGGTGGCATGCTCAAAACTCCTAAACCTGGTTCCCAAGTGTGACCCCCTTCGCAGACATGCGATGTCCCCTAAAAACAAAGTGTCTGCAATCTGACTATTAGGGGGAAACTCCCCGTTTCGGTGAAACCGGGGTAGATCTTGTCACAACATGTTCCCAAACATGGTTTTACATCATCACATGACCTAACCAAGCCTAAAACAAGTGAGGGCTACACCGGGCTACCCCTGTCAGAAGAAAGTCTAGGGGGTAGACGATCCGAGGCCCGCGGATCAGGGTTCCGCAGGAAGAAGCGCTTCGGGGCATCGGAACACATCCAAACCATGCATGTGACCCTAGCATGTGTAATGAAGTGTGGTGGCATCTCAAAACTCCTAAACCTGGTTCCCAGGTGTGACCCCTTCGCAGACGATGCGATGTCCCCTAAAAACAAAGTGTCTGCAGTCTGAGTATTAGGGGGAAACTCCCGTTTCGGTGAAACCGGGGTAGATCTTGTCACAACATGTTCCCAAACATGGTTTTACATCATCACATGATCTAACCAAGCCTAAACATGAGAGGGATACACCGGGCTACCCCTGTCAGAAGAAAGTCTAGGGGGTAGACGACTCGAGGCCCGCGGATCAGGGTCGCAGGAAGAAGCGCTTCGGGGCATCGGAACACCTCCAAACCATGCATGTGACCCTAGCATGTGTAATGAAGTGTGGTGGCATTCTCAAAACTCCTAAACCTAGGTTCCCAGGTGTGACCCCCTTCGCAGACATGCGATGTCCCCTAAAAACAAAGTGTCTGCAGTCGGAGTATTAGGGGGAAACTCCCCGTTTCGGTGAAACCGGGGTAGATCTTGTCACAACATGTTCCCAACATGGTTTTACATCATCACATGATCTAACCAAGCCTAAAACAAGTGAGAGGATACACCGGCTACCCTGTCAGAAGAAAGTCTAGGGGGGTAGACGACTCCGAGGCCCGCGGATCAGGGTTCCGCAGGAAGAAGCGCTTCGGGGCAATCGGACCACCTCCAAACCATGCATGTGACCCTAGCATGTGTAATGAAGTGTGGTGGCATGCCTCAAAACTCCTAAACCTGGTTCCCAGGTGTGACCCCCCCTTCCGCAGACATGCGATGTCCCCTAAAAACAAAGTGTCTGCAGGCTGACTATTAGGGGGAAACTCCCCGTTTCGGTGAAACCGGGGTAGAATCCTTATCACAAAACTGTTCCCAAACATGGTTTATACATCATCACAATGATCCTAACCAAGCCTAAAACATGAGAGGGATACACCGGGCTACCCCTGTCAGAAGAAAGTCTAGGGGGGTAGACGACTCGAGGGCCCGCGGATCAGGGTTCCGCAGGAAGAAGCGCTTCGGGGCATCGGAACACCTCCAAACCATGCATGTGACCCTAGCATGTGTAATTGAAGTGTGGTGGCATTCTCAAAACTCCTAAACCTGGTTCCCAGGTTGACCCCTTCGCAGACATGCGCTGTCCCCTAAAAACAAAGTGTCTGCAGTCTGAGTATTAGGGGAAACTCCCCGTTTTGGTGAAACCGGGTAGATCTTGTCACAACATGTTCCCAAACATGGTTTTACATCATCAAATGACCTAACCAAGCCTAAAACAAGTGAGGGCTACACCGGACTTACCCCTGTCAGAAGAAAGTCTAGGGGGGTAGACGACCGAGGCCCGCGGATCAGGGTTCCGCAGGAAGAAGCGCTTTCGGGGCATCGGAACACCTCCAAACCATGCATGTGACCCTAGCATGTGTAATGAAGTGTTGGTGGCATGCTCAAAACTCCTAAACCTGGTTCCCAGGTGTGACCCCCTTCGCAGACATGCGCTGTCCCCTAAAACAAAGTGTCTGCAATCTGACTATTAGGGGGAAACTCCCCGTTTCGGTGAAACCGGGGTAGATCTTGTCACAACATGTTCCCAAACATGGTTTTACATCATCACATGACCTAACCAAGCCTAAAACAAGTGAGGGCTACACCGGGCTACCCCTGTCAGAAGAAAGTCTAGGGGGTAGACGATCCGAGGCCCGCGGATCAGGGTTCCGCAGGAAGAAGCGCTTCGGGGCATCGGAACACATCCAAACCATGCATGTGACCCTAGCATGTGTAATGAAGTGTGGTGGCATGCTCAAAACTCCTAAACCTGGTTCCCAAGTGTGACCCCCTTCGCAGACATGCGCTGTCCCCTAAAAACAAAGTGTCTGCAATCTGACTATTAGGGGGAAACTCCCCGTTTCGGTGAAACCGGGGTAGATCTTGTCACAACATGTTCCCAAACATGGTTTTACATCATCACATGACCTAACCAAGCCTAAAACAAGTGAGGGCTACACCGGGCTACCCCTGTCAGAAGAAAGTCTAGGGGGGTAGACGATCCGAGGCCCGCGGATCAGGGTTCCGCAGGAAGAAGCGCTTCGGGGCATCGGAACACATCCAAACCATGCATGTGACCCTAGCATGTGTAATGAAGTGTGGTGGCATGCTCAAAACTCCTAAACCTGGTTCCCAAGTGTGACCCCCTTCGCAGACATGCGCTGTCCCCTAAAAACAAAGTGTCTGCAATCTGACTATTAGGGGGAAACTCCCCGTTTCGGTGAAACCGGGGTAGATCTTGTCACAACATGTTCCCAAACATGGTTTTACATCATCACATGACCTAACCAAGCCTAAAACAAGTGAGGGCTACACCGGGCTACCCCTGTCAGAAGAAAGTCTAGGGGGTAGACGATCCGAGGCCCGCGGATCAGGGTTCCGCAGGAAGAAGCGCTTCGGGGCATCGGAACACATCCAAACCATGCATGTGACCCTAGCATGTGTAATGAAGTGTGGTGGCATGCTCAAAACTCCTAAACCTGGTTCCCAAGTGTGACCCCCTTCGCAGACATGCGCTGTCCCCTAAAAACAAAGTGTCTGCAATCTGACTATTAGGGGGAAACTCCCCGTTTCGGTGAAACCGGGGTAGATCTTGTCACAACATGTTCCCAAACATGGTTTTACATCATCACATGACCTAACCAAGCCTAAAACAAGTGAGGGCTACACCGGGCTACCCCTGTCAGAAGAAAGTCTAGGGGGTAGACGATCCGAGGCCCGCGGATCAGGGTTCCGCAGGAAGAAGCGCTTCGGGGCATCGGAACACATCCAAACCATGCATGTGACCCTAGCATGTGTAATGAAGTGTGGTGGCATGCTCAAAACTCCTAAACCTGGTTCCCAAGTGTGACCCCCTTCGCAGACATGCGCTGTCCCCTAAAAACAAAGTGTCTGCAATCTGACTATTAGGGGGAAACTCCCCGTTTCGGTGAAACCGGGGTAGATCTTGTCACAACATGTTCCCAAACATGGTTTTACATCATCACATGACCTAACCAAGCCTAAAACAAGTGAGGGCTACACCGGGCTACCCCTGTCAGAAGAAAGTCTAGGGGGTAGACGATCCGAGGCCCGCGGATCAGGGTTCCGCAGGAAGAAGCGCTTCGGGGCATCGGAACACATCCAAACCATGCATGTGACCCTAGCATGTGTAATGAAGTGTGGTGGCATGCTCAAAACTCCTAAACCTGGTTCCCAAGTGTGACCCCCTTCGCAGACATGCGCTGTCCCCTAAAAACAAAGTGTCTGCAATCTGACTATTAGGGGGAAACTCCCCGTTTCGGTGAAACCGGGGTAGATCTTGTCACAACATGTTCCCAAACATGGTTTTACATCATCACATGACCTAACCAAGCCTAAAACAAGTGAGGGCTACACCGGGCTACCCCTGTCAGAAGAAAGTCTAGGGGGTAGACGATCCGAGGCCCGCGGATCAGGGTTCCGCAGGAAGAAGCGCTTCGGGGCATCGGAACACATCCAAACCATGCATGTGACCCTAGCATGTGTAATGAAGTGTGGTGGCATGCTCAAAACTCCTAAACCTGGTTCCCAAGTGTGACCCCCTTCGCAGACATGCGCTGTCCCCTAAAAACAAAGTGTCTGCAATCTGACTATTAGGGGGAAACTCCCCGTTTCGGTGAAACCGGGGTAGATCTTGTCACAACATGTTCCCAAACATGGTTTTACATCATCACATGACCTAACCAAGCCTAAAACAAGTGAGGGCTACACCGGGCTACCCCTGTCAGAAGAAAGTCTAGGGGGTAGACGATCCGAGGCCCGCGGATCAGGGTTCCGCAGGAAGAAGCGCTTCGGGGCATCGGAACACATCCAAACCATGCATGTGACCCTAGCATGTGTAATGAAGTGTGGTGGCATGCTCAAAACTCCTAAACCTGGTTCCCAAGTGTGACCCCCTTCGCAGACATGCGCTGTCCCCTAAAAACAAAGTGTCTGCAATCTGACTATTAGGGGGAAACTCCCCGTTTCGGTGAAACCGGGGTAGATCTTGTCACAACATGTTCCCAAACATGGTTTTACATCATCACATGACCTAACCAAGCCTAAAACAAGTGAGGGCTACACCGGGCTACCCCTGTCAGAAGAAAGTCTAGGGGGGTAGACGATCCGAGGCCCGCGGATCAGGGTTCCGCAGGAAGAAGCGCTTCGGGGCATCGGAACACATCCAAACCATGCATGTGACCCTAGCATGTGTAATGAAGTGTGGTGGCATGCTCAAAACTCCTAAACCTGGTTCCCAAGTGTGACCCCCTTCGCAGACATGCGCTGTCCCCTAAAAACAAAGTGTCTGCAATCTGACTATTAGGGGGAAACTCCCCGTTTCGGTGAAACCGGGGTAGATCTTGTCACAACATGTTCCCAAACATGGTTTTACATCATCACATGACCTAACCAAGCCTAAAACAAGTGAGGGCTACACCGGGCTACCCCTGTCAGAAGAAAGTCTAGGGGGTAGACGATCCGAGGCCCGCGGATCAGGGTTCCGCAGGAAGAAGCGCTTCGGGGCATCGGAACACATCCAAACCATGCATGTGACCCTAGCATGTGTAATGAAGTGTGGTGGCATGCTCAAAACTCCTAAACCTGGTTCCCAAGTGTGACCCCCTTCGCAGACATGCGCTGTCCCCTAAAAACAAAGTGTCTGCAATCTGACTATTAGGGGGAAACTCCCCGTTTCGGTGAAACCGGGGTAGATCTTGTCACAACATGTTCCCAAACATGGTTTTACATCATCACATGACCTAACCAAGCCTAAAACAAGTGAGGGCTACACCGGGCTACCCCTGTCAGAAGAAAGTCTAGGGGGGTAGACGATCCGAGGCCCGCGGATCAGGGTTCCGCAGGAAGAAGCGCTTCGGGGCATCGGAACACATCCAAACCATGCATGTGACCCTAGCATGTGTAATGAAGTGTGGTGGCATGCTCAAAACTCCTAAACCTGGTTCCCAAGTGTGACCCCCTTCGCAGACATGCGCTGTCCCCTAAAAACAAAGTGTCTGCAATCTGACTATTAGGGGGAAACTCCCCGTTTCGGTGAAACCGGGGTAGATCTTGTCACAACATGTTCCCAAACATGGTTTTACATCATCACATGACCTAACCAAGCCTAAAACAAGTGAGGGCTACACCGGGCTACCCCTGTCAGAAGAAAGTCTAGGGGGTAGACGATCCGAGGCCCGCGGATCAGGGTTCCGCAGGAAGAAGCGCTTCGGGGCATCGGAACACATCCAAACCATGCATGTGACCCTAGCATGTGTAATGAAGTGTGGTGGCATGCTCAAAACTCCTAAACCTGGTTCCCAAGTGTGACCCCCTTCGCAGACATGCGCTGTCCCCTAAAAACAAAGTGTCTGCAATCTGACTATTAGGGGGAAACTCCCCGTTTCGGTGAAACCGGGGTAGATCTTGTCACAACATGTTCCCAAACATGGTTTTACATCATCACATGACCTAACCAAGCCTAAAACAAGTGAGGGCTACACCGGGCTACCCCTGTCAGAAGAAAGTCTAGGGGGGTAGACGATCCGAGGCCCGCGGATCAGGGTTCCGCAGGAAGAAGCGCTTCGGGGCATCGGAACACATCCAAACCATGCATGTGACCCTAGCATGTGTAATGAAGTGTGGTGGCATGCTCAAAACTCCTAAACCTGGTTCCCAAGTGTGACCCCCTTCGCAGACATGCGCTGTCCCCTAAAAACAAAGTGTCTGCAATCTGACTATTAGGGGGAAACTCCCCGTTTCGGTGAAACCGGGGTAGATCTTGTCACAACATGTTCCCAAACATGGTTTTACATCATCACATGACCTAACCAAGCCTAAAACAAGTGAGGGCTACACCGGGCTACCCCTGTCAGAAGAAAGTCTAGGGGGTAGACGATCCGAGGCCCGCGGATCAGGGTTCCGCAGGAAGAAGCGCTTCGGGGCATCGGAACACATCCAAACCATGCATGTGACCCTAGCATGTGTAATGAAGTGTGGTGGCATGCTCAAAACTCCTAAACCTGGTTCCCAAGTGTGACCCCCTTCGCAGACATGCGCTGTCCCCTAAAAACAAAGTGTCTGCAATCTGACTATTAGGGGGAAACTCCCCGTTTCGGTGAAACCGGGGTAGATCTTGTCACAACATGTTCCCAAACATGGTTTTACATCATCACATGACCTAACCAAGCCTAAAACAAGTGAGGGCTACACCGGGCTACCCCTGTCAGAAGAAAGTCTAGGGGGTAGACGATCCGAGGCCCGCGGATCAGGGTTCCGCAGGAAGAAGCGCTTCGGGGCATCGGAACACATCCAAACCATGCATGTGACCCTAGCATGTGTAATGAAGTGTGGTGGCATGCTCAAAACTCCTAAACCTGGTTCCCAAGTGTGACCCCCTTCGCAGACATGCGCTGTCCCCTAAAAACAAAGTGTCTGCAATCTGACTATTAGGGGGAAACTCCCCGTTTCGGTGAAACCGGGGTAGATCTTGTCACAACATGTTCCCAAACATGGTTTTACATCATCACATGACCTAACCAAGCCTAAAACAAGTGAGGGCTACACCGGGCTACCCCTGTCAGAAGAAAGTCTAGGGGGTAGACGATCCGAGGCCCGCGGATCAGGGTTCCGCAGGAAGAAGCGCTTCGGGGCATCGGAACACATCCAAACCATGCATGTGACCCTAGCATGTGTAATGAAGTGTGGTGGCATGCTCAAAACTCCTAAACCTGGTTCCCAAGTGTGACCCCCTTCGCAGACATGCGCTGTCCCCTAAAAACAAAGTGTCTGCAATCTGACTATTAGGGGGAAACTCCCCGTTTCGGTGAAACCGGGGTAGATCTTGTCACAACATGTTCCCAAACATGGTTTTACATCATCACATGACCTAACCAAGCCTAAAACAAGTGAGGGCTACACCGGGCTACCCCTGTCAGAAGAAAGTCTAGGGGGTAGACGATCCGAGGCCCGCGGATCAGGGTTCCGCAGGAAGAAGCGCTTCGGGGCATCGGAACACATCCAAACCATGCATGTGACCCTAGCATGTGTAATGAAGTGTGGTGGCATGCTCAAAACTCCTAAACCTGGTTCCCAAGTGTGACCCCCTTCGCAGACATGCGCTGTCCCCTAAAAACAAAGTGTCTGCAATCTGACTATTAGGGGGAAACTCCCCGTTTCGGTGAAACCGGGGTAGATCTTGTCACAACATGTTCCCAAACATGGTTTTACATCATCACATGACCTAACCAAGCCTAAAACAAGTGAGGGCTACACCGGGCTACCCCTGTCAGAAGAAAGTCTAGGGGGTAGACGATCCGAGGCCCGCGGATCAGGGTTCCGCAGGAAGAAGCGCTTCGGGGCATCGGAACACATCCAAACCATGCATGTGACCCTAGCATGTGTAATGAAGTGTGGTGGCATGCTCAAAACTCCTAAACCTGGTTCCCAAGTGTGACCCCCTTCGCAGACATGCGCTGTCCCCTAAAAACAAAGTGTCTGCAATCTGACTATTAGGGGGAAACTCCCCGTTTCGGTGAAACCGGGGTAGATCTTGTCACAACATGTTCCCAAACATGGTTTTACATCATCACATGACCTAACCAAGCCTAAAACAAGTGAGGGCTACACCGGGCTACCCCTGTCAGAAGAAAGTCTAGGGGGGTAGACGATCCGAGGCCCGCGGATCAGGGTTCCGCAGGAAGAAGCGCTTCGGGGCATCGGAACACATCCAAACCATGCATGTGACCCTAGCATGTGTAATGAAGTGTGGTGGCATGCTCAAAACTCCTAAACCTGGTTCCCAAGTGTGACCCCCTTCGCAGACATGCGCTGTCCCCTAAAAACAAAGTGTCTGCAATCTGACTATTAGGGGGAAACTCCCCGTTTCGGTGAAACCGGGGTAGATCTTGTCACAACATGTTCCCAAACATGGTTTTACATCATCACATGACCTAACCAAGCCTAAAACAAGTGAGGGCTACACCGGGCTACCCCTGTCAGAAGAAAGTCTAGGGGGGTAGACGATCCGAGGCCCGCGGATCAGGGTTCCGCAGGAAGAAGCGCTTCGGGGCATCGGAACACATCCAAACCATGCATGTGACCCTAGCATGTGTAATGAAGTGTGGTGGCATGCTCAAAACTCCTAAACCTGGTTCCCAAGTGTGACCCCCTTCGCAGACATGCGCTGTCCCCTAAAAACAAAGTGTCTGCAATCTGACTATTAGGGGGAAACTCCCCGTTTCGGTGAAACCGGGGTAGATCTTGTCACAACATGTTCCCAAACATGGTTTTACATCATCACATGACCTAACCAAGCCTAAAACAAGTGAGGGCTACACCGGGCTACCCCTGTCAGAAGAAAGTCTAGGGGGGTAGACGATCCGAGGCCCGCGGATCAGGGTTCCGCAGGAAGAAGCGCTTCGGGGCATCGGAACACATCCAAACCATGCATGTGACCCTAGCATGTGTAATGAAGTGTGGTGGCATGCTCAAAACTCCTAAACCTGGTTCCCAAGTGTGACCCCCTTCGCAGACATGCGCTGTCCCCTAAAAACAAAGTGTCTGCAATCTGACTATTAGGGGGAAACTCCCCGTTTCGGTGAAACCGGGGTAGATCTTGTCACAACATGTTCCCAAACATGGTTTTACATCATCACATGACCTAACCAAGCCTAAAACAAGTGAGGGCTACACCGGGCTACCCCTGTCAGAAGAAAGTCTAGGGGGTAGACGATCCGAGGCCCGCGGATCAGGGTTCCGCAGGAAGAAGCGCTTCGGGGCATCGGAACACATCCAAACCATGCATGTGACCCTAGCATGTGTAATGAAGTGTGGTGGCATGCTCAAAACTCCTAAACCTGGTTCCCAAGTGTGACCCCCTTCGCAGACATGCGCTGTCCCCTAAAAACAAAGTGTCTGCAATCTGACTATTAGGGGGAAACTCCCCGTTTCGGTGAAACCGGGGTAGATCTTGTCACAACATGTTCCCAAACATGGTTTTACATCATCACATGACCTAACCAAGCCTAAAACAAGTGAGGGCTACACCGGGCTACCCCTGTCAGAAGAAAGTCTAGGGGGTAGACGATCCGAGGCCCGCGGATCAGGGTTCCGCAGGAAGAAGCGCTTCGGGGCATCGGAACACATCCAAACCATGCATGTGACCCTAGCATGTGTAATGAAGTGTGGTGGCATGCTCAAAACTCCTAAACCTGGTTCCCAAGTGTGACCCCCTTCGCAGACATGCGCTGTCCCCTAAAAACAAAGTGTCTGCAATCTGACTATTAGGGGGAAACTCCCCGTTTCGGTGAAACCGGGGTAGATCTTGTCACAACATGTTCCCAAACATGGTTTTACATCATCACATGACCTAACCAAGCCTAAAACAAGTGAGGGCTACACCGGGCTACCCCTGTCAGAAGAAAGTCTAGGGGGTAGACGATCCGAGGCCCGCGGATCAGGGTTCCGCAGGAAGAAGCGCTTCGGGGCATCGGAACACATCCAAACCATGCATGTGACCCTAGCATGTGTAATGAAGTGTGGTGGCATGCTCAAAACTCCTAAACCTGGTTCCCAAGTGTGACCCCCTTCGCAGACATGCGCTGTCCCCTAAAAACAAAGTGTCTGCAATCTGACTATTAGGGGGAAACTCCCCGTTTCGGTGAAACCGGGGTAGATCTTGTCACAACATGTTCCCAAACATGGTTTTACATCATCACATGACCTAACCAAGCCTAAAACAAGTGAGGGCTACACCGGGCTACCCCTGTCAGAAGAAAGTCTAGGGGGGTAGACGATCCGAGGCCCGCGGATCAGGGTTCCGCAGGAAGAAGCGCTTCGGGGCATCGGAACACATCCAAACCATGCATGTGACCCTAGCATGTGTAATGAAGTGTGGTGGCATGCTCAAAACTCCTAAACCTGGTTCCCAAGTGTGACCCCCTTCGCAGACATGCGCTGTCCCCTAAAAACAAAGTGTCTGCAATCTGACTATTAGGGGGAAACTCCCCGTTTCGGTGAAACCGGGGTAGATCTTGTCACAACATGTTCCCAAACATGGTTTTACATCATCACATGACCTAACCAAGCCTAAAACAAGTGAGGGCTACACCGGGCTACCCCTGTCAGAAGAAAGTCTAGGGGGGTAGACGATCCGAGGCCCGCGGATCAGGGTTCCGCAGGAAGAAGCGCTTCGGGGCATCGGAACACATCCAAACCATGCATGTGACCCTAGCATGTGTAATGAAGTGTGGTGGCATGCTCAAAACTCCTAAACCTGGTTCCCAAGTGTGACCCCCTTCGCAGACATGCGCTGTCCCCTAAAAACAAAGTGTCTGCAATCTGACTATTAGGGGGAAACTCCCCGTTTCGGTGAAACCGGGGTAGATCTTGTCACAACATGTTCCCAAACATGGTTTTACATCATCACATGACCTAACCAAGCCTAAAACAAGTGAGGGCTACACCGGGCTACCCCTGTCAGAAGAAAGTCTAGGGGGGTAGACGATCCGAGGCCCGCGGATCAGGGTTCCGCAGGAAGAAGCGCTTCGGGGCATCGGAACACATCCAAACCATGCATGTGACCCTAGCATGTGTAATGAAGTGTGGTGGCATGCTCAAAACTCCTAAACCTGGTTCCCAAGTGTGACCCCCTTCGCAGACATGCGCTGTCCCCTAAAAACAAAGTGTCTGCAATCTGACTATTAGGGGGAAACTCCCCGTTTCGGTGAAACCGGGGTAGATCTTGTCACAACATGTTCCCAAACATGGTTTTACATCATCACATGACCTAACCAAGCCTAAAACAAGTGAGGGCTACACCGGGCTACCCCTGTCAGAAGAAAGTCTAGGGGGTAGACGATCCGAGGCCCGCGGATCAGGGTTCCGCAGGAAGAAGCGCTTCGGGGCATCGGAACACATCCAAACCATGCATGTGACCCTAGCATGTGTAATGAAGTGTGGTGGCATGCTCAAAACTCCTAAACCTGGTTCCCAAGTGTGACCCCCTTCGCAGACATGCGCTGTCCCCTAAAAACAAAGTGTCTGCAATCTGACTATTAGGGGGAAACTCCCCGTTTCGGTGAAACCGGGGTAGATCTTGTCACAACATGTTCCCAAACATGGTTTTACATCATCACATGACCTAACCAAGCCTAAAACAAGTGAGGGCTACACCGGGCTACCCCTGTCAGAAGAAAGTCTAGGGGGGTAGACGATCCGAGGCCCGCGGATCAGGGTTCCGCAGGAAGAAGCGCTTCGGGGCATCGGAACACATCCAAACCATGCATGTGACCCTAGCATGTGTAATGAAGTGTGGTGGCATGCTCAAAACTCCTAAACCTGGTTCCCAAGTGTGACCCCCTTCGCAGACATGCGCTGTCCCCTAAAAACAAAGTGTCTGCAATCTGACTATTAGGGGGAAACTCCCCGTTTCGGTGAAACCGGGGTAGATCTTGTCACAACATGTTCCCAAACATGGTTTTACATCATCACATGACCTAACCAAGCCTAAAACAAGTGAGGGCTACACCGGGCTACCCCTGTCAGAAGAAAGTCTAGGGGGTAGACGATCCGAGGCCCGCGGATCAGGGTTCCGCAGGAAGAAGCGCTTCGGGGCATCGGAACACATCCAAACCATGCATGTGACCCTAGCATGTGTAATGAAGTGTGGTGGCATGCTCAAAACTCCTAAACCTGGTTCCCAAGTGTGACCCCCTTCGCAGACATGCGCTGTCCCCTAAAAACAAAGTGTCTGCAATCTGACTATTAGGGGGAAACTCCCCGTTTCGGTGAAACCGGGGTAGATCTTGTCACAACATGTTCCCAAACATGGTTTTACATCATCACATGACCTAACCAAGCCTAAAACAAGTGAGGGCTACACCGGGCTACCCCTGTCAGAAGAAAGTCTAGGGGGGTAGACGATCCGAGGCCCGCGGATCAGGGTTCCGCAGGAAGAAGCGCTTCGGGGCATCGGAACACATCCAAACCATGCATGTGACCCTAGCATGTGTAATGAAGTGTGGTGGCATGCTCAAAACTCCTAAACCTGGTTCCCAAGTGTGACCCCCTTCGCAGACATGCGCTGTCCCCTAAAAACAAAGTGTCTGCAATCTGACTATTAGGGGGAAACTCCCCGTTTCGGTGAAACCGGGGTAGATCTTGTCACAACATGTTCCCAAACATGGTTTTACATCATCACATGACCTAACCAAGCCTAAAACAAGTGAGGGCTACACCGGGCTACCCCTGTCAGAAGAAAGTCTAGGGGGTAGACGATCCGAGGCCCGCGGATCAGGGTTCCGCAGGAAGAAGCGCTTCGGGGCATCGGAACACATCCAAACCATGCATGTGACCCTAGCATGTGTAATGAAGTGTGGTGGCATGCTCAAAACTCCTAAACCTGGTTCCCAAGTGTGACCCCCTTCGCAGACATGCGCTGTCCCCTAAAAACAAAGTGTCTGCAATCTGACTATTAGGGGGAAACTCCCCGTTTCGGTGAAACCGGGGTAGATCTTGTCACAACATGTTCCCAAACATGGTTTTACATCATCACATGACCTAACCAAGCCTAAAACAAGTGAGGGCTACACCGGGCTACCCCTGTCAGAAGAAAGTCTAGGGGGTAGACGATCCGAGGCCCGCGGATCAGGGTTCCGCAGGAAGAAGCGCTTCGGGGCATCGGAACACATCCAAACCATGCATGTGACCCTAGCATGTGTAATGAAGTGTGGTGGCATGCTCAAAACTCCTAAACCTGGTTCCCAAGTGTGACCCCCTTCGCAGACATGCGCTGTCCCCTAAAAACAAAGTGTCTGCAATCTGACTATTAGGGGGAAACTCCCCGTTTCGGTGAAACCGGGGTAGATCTTGTCACAACATGTTCCCAAACATGGTTTTACATCATCACATGACCTAACCAAGCCTAAAACAAGTGAGGGCTACACCGGGCTACCCCTGTCAGAAGAAAGTCTAGGGGGGTAGACGATCCGAGGCCCGCGGATCAGGGTTCCGCAGGAAGAAGCGCTTCGGGGCATCGGAACACATCCAAACCATGCATGTGACCCTAGCATGTGTAATGAAGTGTGGTGGCATGCTCAAAACTCCTAAACCTGGTTCCCAAGTGTGACCCCCTTCGCAGACATGCGCTGTCCCCTAAAAACAAAGTGTCTGCAATCTGACTATTAGGGGGAAACTCCCCGTTTCGGTGAAACCGGGGTAGATCTTGTCACAACATGTTCCCAAACATGGTTTTACATCATCACATGACCTAACCAAGCCTAAAACAAGTGAGGGCTACACCGGGCTACCCCTGTCAGAAGAAAGTCTAGGGGGGTAGACGATCCGAGGCCCGCGGATCAGGGTTCCGCAGGAAGAAGCGCTTCGGGGCATCGGAACACATCCAAACCATGCATGTGACCCTAGCATGTGTAATGAAGTGTGGTGGCATGCTCAAAACTCCTAAACCTGGTTCCCAAGTGTGACCCCCTTCGCAGACATGCGCTGTCCCCTAAAAACAAAGTGTCTGCAATCTGACTATTAGGGGGAAACTCCCCGTTTCGGTGAAACCGGGGTAGATCTTGTCACAACATGTTCCCAAACATGGTTTTACATCATCACATGACCTAACCAAGCCTAAAACAAGTGAGGGCTACACCGGGCTACCCCTGTCAGAAGAAAGTCTAGGGGGGTAGACGATCCGAGGCCCGCGGATCAGGGTTCCGCAGGAAGAAGCGCTTCGGGGCATCGGAACACATCCAAACCATGCATGTGACCCTAGCATGTGTAATGAAGTGTGGTGGCATGCTCAAAACTCCTAAACCTGGTTCCCAAGTGTGACCCCCTTCGCAGACATGCGCTGTCCCCTAAAAACAAAGTGTCTGCAATCTGACTATTAGGGGGAAACTCCCCGTTTCGGTGAAACCGGGGTAGATCTTGTCACAACATGTTCCCAAACATGGTTTTACATCATCACATGACCTAACCAAGCCTAAAACAAGTGAGGGCTACACCGGGCTACCCCTGTCAGAAGAAAGTCTAGGGGGTAGACGATCCGAGGCCCGCGGATCAGGGTTCCGCAGGAAGAAGCGCTTCGGGGCATCGGAACACATCCAAACCATGCATGTGACCCTAGCATGTGTAATGAAGTGTGGTGGCATGCTCAAAACTCCTAAACCTGGTTCCCAAGTGTGACCCCCTTCGCAGACATGCGCTGTCCCCTAAAAACAAAGTGTCTGCAATCTGACTATTAGGGGGAAACTCCCCGTTTCGGTGAAACCGGGGTAGATCTTGTCACAACATGTTCCCAAACATGGTTTTACATCATCACATGACCTAACCAAGCCTAAAACAAGTGAGGGCTACACCGGGCTACCCCTGTCAGAAGAAAGTCTAGGGGGGTAGACGATCCGAGGCCCGCGGATCAGGGTTCCGCAGGAAGAAGCGCTTCGGGGCATCGGAACACATCCAAACCATGCATGTGACCCTAGCATGTGTAATGAAGTGTGGTGGCATGCTCAAAACTCCTAAACCTGGTTCCCAAGTGTGACCCCCTTCGCAGACATGCGCTGTCCCCTAAAAACAAAGTGTCTGCAATCTGACTATTAGGGGGAAACTCCCCGTTTCGGTGAAACCGGGGTAGATCTTGTCACAACATGTTCCCAAACATGGTTTTACATCATCACATGACCTAACCAAGCCTAAAACAAGTGAGGGCTACACCGGGCTACCCCTGTCAGAAGAAAGTCTAGGGGGTAGACGATCCGAGGCCCGCGGATCAGGGTTCCGCAGGAAGAAGCGCTTCGGGGCATCGGAACACATCCAAACCATGCATGTGACCCTAGCATGTGTAATGAAGTGTGGTGGCATGCTCAAAACTCCTAAACCTGGTTCCCAAGTGTGACCCCCTTCGCAGACATGCGCTGTCCCCTAAAAACAAAGTGTCTGCAATCTGACTATTAGGGGGAAACTCCCCGTTTCGGTGAAACCGGGGTAGATCTTGTCACAACATGTTCCCAAACATGGTTTTACATCATCACATGACCTAACCAAGCCTAAAACAAGTGAGGGCTACACCGGGCTACCCCTGTCAGAAGAAAGTCTAGGGGGTAGACGATCCGAGGCCCGCGGATCAGGGTTCCGCAGGAAGAAGCGCTTCGGGGCATCGGAACACATCCAAACCATGCATGTGACCCTAGCATGTGTAATGAAGTGTGGTGGCATGCTCAAAACTCCTAAACCTGGTTCCCAAGTGTGACCCCCTTCGCAGACATGCGCTGTCCCCTAAAAACAAAGTGTCTGCAATCTGACTATTAGGGGGAAACTCCCCGTTTCGGTGAAACCGGGGTAGATCTTGTCACAACATGTTCCCAAACATGGTTTTACATCATCACATGACCTAACCAAGCCTAAAACAAGTGAGGGCTACACCGGGCTACCCCTGTCAGAAGAAAGTCTAGGGGGGTAGACGATCCGAGGCCCGCGGATCAGGGTTCCGCAGGAAGAAGCGCTTCGGGGCATCGGAACACATCCAAACCATGCATGTGACCCTAGCATGTGTAATGAAGTGTGGTGGCATGCTCAAAACTCCTAAACCTGGTTCCCAAGTGTGACCCCCTTCGCAGACATGCGCTGTCCCCTAAAAACAAAGTGTCTGCAATCTGACTATTAGGGGGAAACTCCCCGTTTCGGTGAAACCGGGGTAGATCTTGTCACAACATGTTCCCAAACATGGTTTTACATCATCACATGACCTAACCAAGCCTAAAACAAGTGAGGGCTACACCGGGCTACCCCTGTCAGAAGAAAGTCTAGGGGGGTAGACGATCCGAGGCCCGCGGATCAGGGTTCCGCAGGAAGAAGCGCTTCGGGGCATCGGAACACATCCAAACCATGCATGTGACCCTAGCATGTGTAATGAAGTGTGGTGGCATGCTCAAAACTCCTAAACCTGGTTCCCAAGTGTGACCCCCTTCGCAGACATGCGCTGTCCCCTAAAAACAAAGTGTCTGCAATCTGACTATTAGGGGGAAACTCCCCGTTTCGGTGAAACCGGGGTAGATCTTGTCACAACATGTTCCCAAACATGGTTTTACATCATCACATGACCTAACCAAGCCTAAAACAAGTGAGGGCTACACCGGGCTACCCCTGTCAGAAGAAAGTCTAGGGGGGTAGACGATCCGAGGCCCGCGGATCAGGGTTCCGCAGGAAGAAGCGCTTCGGGGCATCGGAACACATCCAAACCATGCATGTGACCCTAGCATGTGTAATGAAGTGTGGTGGCATGCTCAAAACTCCTAAACCTGGTTCCCAAGTGTGACCCCCTTCGCAGACATGCGCTGTCCCCTAAAAACAAAGTGTCTGCAATCTGACTATTAGGGGGAAACTCCCCGTTTCGGTGAAACCGGGGTAGATCTTGTCACAACATGTTCCCAAACATGGTTTTACATCATCACATGACCTAACCAAGCCTAAAACAAGTGAGGGCTACACCGGGCTACCCCTGTCAGAAGAAAGTCTAGGGGGGTAGACGATCCGAGGCCCGCGGATCAGGGTTCCGCAGGAAGAAGCGCTTCGGGGCATCGGAACACATCCAAACCATGCATGTGACCCTAGCATGTGTAATGAAGTGTGGTGGCATGCTCAAAACTCCTAAACCTGGTTCCCAAGTGTGACCCCCTTCGCAGACATGCGCTGTCCCCTAAAAACAAAGTGTCTGCAATCTGACTATTAGGGGGAAACTCCCCGTTTCGGTGAAACCGGGGTAGATCTTGTCACAACATGTTCCCAAACATGGTTTTACATCATCACATGACCTAACCAAGCCTAAAACAAGTGAGGGCTACACCGGGCTACCCCTGTCAGAAGAAAGTCTAGGGGGGTAGACGATCCGAGGCCCGCGGATCAGGGTTCCGCAGGAAGAAGCGCTTCGGGGCATCGGAACACATCCAAACCATGCATGTGACCCTAGCATGTGTAATGAAGTGTGGTGGCATGCTCAAAACTCCTAAACCTGGTTCCCAAGTGTGACCCCCTTCGCAGACATGCGCTGTCCCCTAAAAACAAAGTGTCTGCAATCTGACTATTAGGGGGAAACTCCCCGTTTCGGTGAAACCGGGGTAGATCTTGTCACAACATGTTCCCAAACATGGTTTTACATCATCACATGACCTAACCAAGCCTAAAACAAGTGAGGGCTACACCGGGCTACCCCTGTCAGAAGAAAGTCTAGGGGGTAGACGATCCGAGGCCCGCGGATCAGGGTTCCGCAGGAAGAAGCGCTTCGGGGCATCGGAACACATCCAAACCATGCATGTGACCCTAGCATGTGTAATGAAGTGTGGTGGCATGCTCAAAACTCCTAAACCTGGTTCCCAAGTGTGACCCCCTTCGCAGACATGCGCTGTCCCCTAAAAACAAAGTGTCTGCAATCTGACTATTAGGGGGAAACTCCCCGTTTCGGTGAAACCGGGGTAGATCTTGTCACAACATGTTCCCAAACATGGTTTTACATCATCACATGACCTAACCAAGCCTAAAACAAGTGAGGGCTACACCGGGCTACCCCTGTCAGAAGAAAGTCTAGGGGGTAGACGATCCGAGGCCCGCGGATCAGGGTTCCGCAGGAAGAAGCGCTTCGGGGCATCGGAACACATCCAAACCATGCATGTGACCCTAGCATGTGTAATGAAGTGTGGTGGCATGCTCAAAACTCCTAAACCTGGTTCCCAAGTGTGACCCCCTTCGCAGACATGCGCTGTCCCCTAAAAACAAAGTGTCTGCAATCTGACTATTAGGGGGAAACTCCCCGTTTCGGTGAAACCGGGGTAGATCTTGTCACAACATGTTCCCAAACATGGTTTTACATCATCACATGACCTAACCAAGCCTAAAACAAGTGAGGGCTACACCGGGCTACCCCTGTCAGAAGAAAGTCTAGGGGGTAGACGATCCGAGGCCCGCGGATCAGGGTTCCGCAGGAAGAAGCGCTTCGGGGCATCGGAACACATCCAAACCATGCATGTGACCCTAGCATGTGTAATGAAGTGTGGTGGCATGCTCAAAACTCCTAAACCTGGTTCCCAAGTGTGACCCCCTTCGCAGACATGCGCTGTCCCCTAAAAACAAAGTGTCTGCAATCTGACTATTAGGGGGAAACTCCCCGTTTCGGTGAAACCGGGGTAGATCTTGTCACAACATGTTCCCAAACATGGTTTTACATCATCACATGACCTAACCAAGCCTAAAACAAGTGAGGGCTACACCGGGCTACCCCTGTCAGAAGAAAGTCTAGGGGGGTAGACGATCCGAGGCCCGCGGATCAGGGTTCCGCAGGAAGAAGCGCTTCGGGGCATCGGAACACATCCAAACCATGCATGTGACCCTAGCATGTGTAATGAAGTGTGGTGGCATGCTCAAAACTCCTAAACCTGGTTCCCAAGTGTGACCCCCTTCGCAGACATGCGCTGTCCCCTAAAAACAAAGTGTCTGCAATCTGACTATTAGGGGGAAACTCCCCGTTTCGGTGAAACCGGGGTAGATCTTGTCACAACATGTTCCCAAACATGGTTTTACATCATCACATGACCTAACCAAGCCTAAAACAAGTGAGGGCTACACCGGGCTACCCCTGTCAGAAGAAAGTCTAGGGGGGTAGACGATCCGAGGCCCGCGGATCAGGGTTCCGCAGGAAGAAGCGCTTCGGGGCATCGGAACACATCCAAACCATGCATGTGACCCTAGCATGTGTAATGAAGTGTGGTGGCATGCTCAAAACTCCTAAACCTGGTTCCCAAGTGTGACCCCCTTCGCAGACATGCGCTGTCCCCTAAAAACAAAGTGTCTGCAATCTGACTATTAGGGGGAAACTCCCCGTTTCGGTGAAACCGGGGTAGATCTTGTCACAACATGTTCCCAAACATGGTTTTACATCATCACATGACCTAACCAAGCCTAAAACAAGTGAGGGCTACACCGGGCTACCCCTGTCAGAAGAAAGTCTAGGGGGGTAGACGATCCGAGGCCCGCGGATCAGGGTTCCGCAGGAAGAAGCGCTTCGGGGCATCGGAACACATCCAAACCATGCATGTGACCCTAGCATGTGTAATGAAGTGTGGTGGCATGCTCAAAACTCCTAAACCTGGTTCCCAAGTGTGACCCCCTTCGCAGACATGCGCTGTCCCCTAAAAACAAAGTGTCTGCAATCTGACTATTAGGGGGAAACTCCCCGTTTCGGTGAAACCGGGGTAGATCTTGTCACAACATGTTCCCAAACATGGTTTTACATCATCACATGACCTAACCAAGCCTAAAACAAGTGAGGGCTACACCGGGCTACCCCTGTCAGAAGAAAGTCTAGGGGGGTAGACGATCCGAGGCCCGCGGATCAGGGTTCCGCAGGAAGAAGCGCTTCGGGGCATCGGAACACATCCAAACCATGCATGTGACCCTAGCATGTGTAATGAAGTGTGGTGGCATGCTCAAAACTCCTAAACCTGGTTCCCAAGTGTGACCCCCTTCGCAGACATGCGCTGTCCCCTAAAAACAAAGTGTCTGCAATCTGACTATTAGGGGGAAACTCCCCGTTTCGGTGAAACCGGGGTAGATCTTGTCACAACATGTTCCCAAACATGGTTTTACATCATCACATGACCTAACCAAGCCTAAAACAAGTGAGGGCTACACCGGGCTACCCCTGTCAGAAGAAAGTCTAGGGGGTAGACGATCCGAGGCCCGCGGATCAGGGTTCCGCAGGAAGAAGCGCTTCGGGGCATCGGAACACATCCAAACCATGCATGTGACCCTAGCATGTGTAATGAAGTGTGGTGGCATGCTCAAAACTCCTAAACCTGGTTCCCAAGTGTGACCCCCTTCGCAGACATGCGCTGTCCCCTAAAAACAAAGTGTCTGCAATCTGACTATTAGGGGGAAACTCCCCGTTTCGGTGAAACCGGGGTAGATCTTGTCACAACATGTTCCCAAACATGGTTTTACATCATCACATGACCTAACCAAGCCTAAAACAAGTGAGGGCTACACCGGGCTACCCCTGTCAGAAGAAAGTCTAGGGGGTAGACGATCCGAGGCCCGCGGATCAGGGTTCCGCAGGAAGAAGCGCTTCGGGGCATCGGAACACATCCAAACCATGCATGTGACCCTAGCATGTGTAATGAAGTGTGGTGGCATGCTCAAAACTCCTAAACCTGGTTCCCAAGTGTGACCCCCTTCGCAGACATGCGCTGTCCCCTAAAAACAAAGTGTCTGCAATCTGACTATTAGGGGGAAACTCCCCGTTTCGGTGAAACCGGGGTAGATCTTGTCACAACATGTTCCCAAACATGGTTTTACATCATCACATGACCTAACCAAGCCTAAAACAAGTGAGGGCTACACCGGGCTACCCCTGTCAGAAGAAAGTCTAGGGGGGTAGACGATCCGAGGCCCGCGGATCAGGGTTCCGCAGGAAGAAGCGCTTCGGGGCATCGGAACACATCCAAACCATGCATGTGACCCTAGCATGTGTAATGAAGTGTGGTGGCATGCTCAAAACTCCTAAACCTGGTTCCCAAGTGTGACCCCCTTCGCAGACATGCGCTGTCCCCTAAAAACAAAGTGTCTGCAATCTGACTATTAGGGGGAAACTCCCCGTTTCGGTGAAACCGGGGTAGATCTTGTCACAACATGTTCCCAAACATGGTTTTACATCATCACATGACCTAACCAAGCCTAAAACAAGTGAGGGCTACACCGGGCTACCCCTGTCAGAAGAAAGTCTAGGGGGGTAGACGATCCGAGGCCCGCGGATCAGGGTTCCGCAGGAAGAAGCGCTTCGGGGCATCGGAACACATCCAAACCATGCATGTGACCCTAGCATGTGTAATGAAGTGTGGTGGCATGCTCAAAACTCCTAAACCTGGTTCCCAAGTGTGACCCCCTTCGCAGACATGCGCTGTCCCCTAAAAACAAAGTGTCTGCAATCTGACTATTAGGGGGAAACTCCCCGTTTCGGTGAAACCGGGGTAGATCTTGTCACAACATGTTCCCAAACATGGTTTTACATCATCACATGACCTAACCAAGCCTAAAACAAGTGAGGGCTACACCGGGCTACCCCTGTCAGAAGAAAGTCTAGGGGGGTAGACGATCCGAGGCCCGCGGATCAGGGTTCCGCAGGAAGAAGCGCTTCGGGGCATCGGAACACATCCAAACCATGCATGTGACCCTAGCATGTGTAATGAAGTGTGGTGGCATGCTCAAAACTCCTAAACCTGGTTCCCAAGTGTGACCCCCTTCGCAGACATGCGCTGTCCCCTAAAAACAAAGTGTCTGCAATCTGACTATTAGGGGGAAACTCCCCGTTTCGGTGAAACCGGGGTAGATCTTGTCACAACATGTTCCCAAACATGGTTTTACATCATCACATGACCTAACCAAGCCTAAAACAAGTGAGGGCTACACCGGGCTACCCCTGTCAGAAGAAAGTCTAGGGGGTAGACGATCCGAGGCCCGCGGATCAGGGTTCCGCAGGAAGAAGCGCTTCGGGGCATCGGAACACATCCAAACCATGCATGTGACCCTAGCATGTGTAATGAAGTGTGGTGGCATGCTCAAAACTCCTAAACCTGGTTCCCAAGTGTGACCCCCTTCGCAGACATGCGCTGTCCCCTAAAAACAAAGTGTCTGCAATCTGACTATTAGGGGGAAACTCCCCGTTTCGGTGAAACCGGGGTAGATCTTGTCACAACATGTTCCCAAACATGGTTTTACATCATCACATGACCTAACCAAGCCTAAAACAAGTGAGGGCTACACCGGGCTACCCCTGTCAGAAGAAAGTCTAGGGGGTAGACGATCCGAGGCCCGCGGATCAGGGTTCCGCAGGAAGAAGCGCTTCGGGGCATCGGAACACATCCAAACCATGCATGTGACCCTAGCATGTGTAATGAAGTGTGGTGGCATGCTCAAAACTCCTAAACCTGGTTCCCAAGTGTGACCCCCTTCGCAGACATGCGCTGTCCCCTAAAAACAAAGTGTCTGCAATCTGACTATTAGGGGGAAACTCCCCGTTTCGGTGAAACCGGGGTAGATCTTGTCACAACATGTTCCCAAACATGGTTTTACATCATCACATGACCTAACCAAGCCTAAAACAAGTGAGGGCTACACCGGGCTACCCCTGTCAGAAGAAAGTCTAGGGGGGTAGACGATCCGAGGCCCGCGGATCAGGGTTCCGCAGGAAGAAGCGCTTCGGGGCATCGGAACACATCCAAACCATGCATGTGACCCTAGCATGTGTAATGAAGTGTGGTGGCATGCTCAAAACTCCTAAACCTGGTTCCCAAGTGTGACCCCCTTCGCAGACATGCGCTGTCCCCTAAAAACAAAGTGTCTGCAATCTGACTATTAGGGGGAAACTCCCCGTTTCGGTGAAACCGGGGTAGATCTTGTCACAACATGTTCCCAAACATGGTTTTACATCATCACATGACCTAACCAAGCCTAAAACAAGTGAGGGCTACACCGGGCTACCCCTGTCAGAAGAAAGTCTAGGGGGTAGACGATCCGAGGCCCGCGGATCAGGGTTCCGCAGGAAGAAGCGCTTCGGGGCATCGGAACACATCCAAACCATGCATGTGACCCTAGCATGTGTAATGAAGTGTGGTGGCATGCTCAAAACTCCTAAACCTGGTTCCCAAGTGTGACCCCCTTCGCAGACATGCGCTGTCCCCTAAAAACAAAGTGTCTGCAATCTGACTATTAGGGGGAAACTCCCCGTTTCGGTGAAACCGGGGTAGATCTTGTCACAACATGTTCCCAAACATGGTTTTACATCATCACATGACCTAACCAAGCCTAAAACAAGTGAGGGCTACACCGGGCTACCCCTGTCAGAAGAAAGTCTAGGGGGTAGACGATCCGAGGCCCGCGGATCAGGGTTCCGCAGGAAGAAGCGCTTCGGGGCATCGGAACACATCCAAACCATGCATGTGACCCTAGCATGTGTAATGAAGTGTGGTGGCATGCTCAAAACTCCTAAACCTGGTTCCCAAGTGTGACCCCCTTCGCAGACATGCGCTGTCCCCTAAAAACAAAGTGTCTGCAATCTGACTATTAGGGGGAAACTCCCCGTTTCGGTGAAACCGGGGTAGATCTTGTCACAACATGTTCCCAAACATGGTTTTACATCATCACATGACCTAACCAAGCCTAAAACAAGTGAGGGCTACACCGGGCTACCCCTGTCAGAAGAAAGTCTAGGGGGGTAGACGATCCGAGGCCCGCGGATCAGGGTTCCGCAGGAAGAAGCGCTTCGGGGCATCGGAACACATCCAAACCATGCATGTGACCCTAGCATGTGTAATGAAGTGTGGTGGCATGCTCAAAACTCCTAAACCTGGTTCCCAAGTGTGACCCCCTTCGCAGACATGCGCTGTCCCCTAAAAACAAAGTGTCTGCAATCTGACTATTAGGGGGAAACTCCCCGTTTCGGTGAAACCGGGGTAGATCTTGTCACAACATGTTCCCAAACATGGTTTTACATCATCACATGACCTAACCAAGCCTAAAACAAGTGAGGGCTACACCGGGCTACCCCTGTCAGAAGAAAGTCTAGGGGGGTAGACGATCCGAGGCCCGCGGATCAGGGTTCCGCAGGAAGAAGCGCTTCGGGGCATCGGAACACATCCAAACCATGCATGTGACCCTAGCATGTGTAATGAAGTGTGGTGGCATGCTCAAAACTCCTAAACCTGGTTCCCAAGTGTGACCCCCTTCGCAGACATGCGCTGTCCCCTAAAAACAAAGTGTCTGCAATCTGACTATTAGGGGGAAACTCCCCGTTTCGGTGAAACCGGGGTAGATCTTGTCACAACATGTTCCCAAACATGGTTTTACATCATCACATGACCTAACCAAGCCTAAAACAAGTGAGGGCTACACCGGGCTACCCCTGTCAGAAGAAAGTCTAGGGGGGTAGACGATCCGAGGCCCGCGGATCAGGGTTCCGCAGGAAGAAGCGCTTCGGGGCATCGGAACACATCCAAACCATGCATGTGACCCTAGCATGTGTAATGAAGTGTGGTGGCATGCTCAAAACTCCTAAACCTGGTTCCCAAGTGTGACCCCCTTCGCAGACATGCGCTGTCCCCTAAAAACAAAGTGTCTGCAATCTGACTATTAGGGGGAAACTCCCCGTTTCGGTGAAACCGGGGTAGATCTTGTCACAACATGTTCCCAAACATGGTTTTACATCATCACATGACCTAACCAAGCCTAAAACAAGTGAGGGCTACACCGGGCTACCCCTGTCAGAAGAAAGTCTAGGGGGGTAGACGATCCGAGGCCCGCGGATCAGGGTTCCGCAGGAAGAAGCGCTTCGGGGCATCGGAACACATCCAAACCATGCATGTGACCCTAGCATGTGTAATGAAGTGTGGTGGCATGCTCAAAACTCCTAAACCTGGTTCCCAAGTGTGACCCCCTTCGCAGACATGCGCTGTCCCCTAAAAACAAAGTGTCTGCAATCTGACTATTAGGGGGAAACTCCCCGTTTCGGTGAAACCGGGGTAGATCTTGTCACAACATGTTCCCAAACATGGTTTTACATCATCACATGACCTAACCAAGCCTAAAACAAGTGAGGGCTACACCGGGCTACCCCTGTCAGAAGAAAGTCTAGGGGGGTAGACGATCCGAGGCCCGCGGATCAGGGTTCCGCAGGAAGAAGCGCTTCGGGGCATCGGAACACATCCAAACCATGCATGTGACCCTAGCATGTGTAATGAAGTGTGGTGGCATGCTCAAAACTCCTAAACCTGGTTCCCAAGTGTGACCCCCTTCGCAGACATGCGCTGTCCCCTAAAAACAAAGTGTCTGCAATCTGACTATTAGGGGGAAACTCCCCGTTTCGGTGAAACCGGGGTAGATCTTGTCACAACATGTTCCCAAACATGGTTTTACATCATCACATGACCTAACCAAGCCTAAAACAAGTGAGGGCTACACCGGGCTACCCCTGTCAGAAGAAAGTCTAGGGGGGTAGACGATCCGAGGCCCGCGGATCAGGGTTCCGCAGGAAGAAGCGCTTCGGGGCATCGGAACACATCCAAACCATGCATGTGACCCTAGCATGTGTAATGAAGTGTGGTGGCATGCTCAAAACTCCTAAACCTGGTTCCCAAGTGTGACCCCCTTCGCAGACATGCGCTGTCCCCTAAAAACAAAGTGTCTGCAATCTGACTATTAGGGGGAAACTCCCCGTTTCGGTGAAACCGGGGTAGATCTTGTCACAACATGTTCCCAAACATGGTTTTACATCATCACATGACCTAACCAAGCCTAAAACAAGTGAGGGCTACACCGGGCTACCCCTGTCAGAAGAAAGTCTAGGGGGTAGACGATCCGAGGCCCGCGGATCAGGGTTCCGCAGGAAGAAGCGCTTCGGGGCATCGGAACACATCCAAACCATGCATGTGACCCTAGCATGTGTAATGAAGTGTGGTGGCATGCTCAAAACTCCTAAACCTGGTTCCCAAGTGTGACCCCCTTCGCAGACATGCGCTGTCCCCTAAAAACAAAGTGTCTGCAATCTGACTATTAGGGGGAAACTCCCCGTTTCGGTGAAACCGGGGTAGATCTTGTCACAACATGTTCCCAAACATGGTTTTACATCATCACATGACCTAACCAAGCCTAAAACAAGTGAGGGCTACACCGGGCTACCCCTGTCAGAAGAAAGTCTAGGGGGGTAGACGATCCGAGGCCCGCGGATCAGGGTTCCGCAGGAAGAAGCGCTTCGGGGCATCGGAACACATCCAAACCATGCATGTGACCCTAGCATGTGTAATGAAGTGTGGTGGCATGCTCAAAACTCCTAAACCTGGTTCCCAAGTGTGACCCCCTTCGCAGACATGCGCTGTCCCCTAAAAACAAAGTGTCTGCAATCTGACTATTAGGGGGAAACTCCCCGTTTCGGTGAAACCGGGGTAGATCTTGTCACAACATGTTCCCAAACATGGTTTTACATCATCACATGACCTAACCAAGCCTAAAACAAGTGAGGGCTACACCGGGCTACCCCTGTCAGAAGAAAGTCTAGGGGGGTAGACGATCCGAGGCCCGCGGATCAGGGTTCCGCAGGAAGAAGCGCTTCGGGGCATCGGAACACATCCAAACCATGCATGTGACCCTAGCATGTGTAATGAAGTGTGGTGGCATGCTCAAAACTCCTAAACCTGGTTCCCAAGTGTGACCCCCTTCGCAGACATGCGCTGTCCCCTAAAAACAAAGTGTCTGCAATCTGACTATTAGGGGGAAACTCCCCGTTTCGGTGAAACCGGGGTAGATCTTGTCACAACATGTTCCCAAACATGGTTTTACATCATCACATGACCTAACCAAGCCTAAAACAAGTGAGGGCTACACCGGGCTACCCCTGTCAGAAGAAAGTCTAGGGGGGTAGACGATCCGAGGCCCGCGGATCAGGGTTCCGCAGGAAGAAGCGCTTCGGGGCATCGGAACACATCCAAACCATGCATGTGACCCTAGCATGTGTAATGAAGTGTGGTGGCATGCTCAAAACTCCTAAACCTGGTTCCCAAGTGTGACCCCCTTCGCAGACATGCGCTGTCCCCTAAAAACAAAGTGTCTGCAATCTGACTATTAGGGGGAAACTCCCCGTTTCGGTGAAACCGGGGTAGATCTTGTCACAACATGTTCCCAAACATGGTTTTACATCATCACATGACCTAACCAAGCCTAAAACAAGTGAGGGCTACACCGGGCTACCCCTGTCAGAAGAAAGTCTAGGGGGGTAGACGATCCGAGGCCCGCGGATCAGGGTTCCGCAGGAAGAAGCGCTTCGGGGCATCGGAACACATCCAAACCATGCATGTGACCCTAGCATGTGTAATGAAGTGTGGTGGCATGCTCAAAACTCCTAAACCTGGTTCCCAAGTGTGACCCCCTTCGCAGACATGCGCTGTCCCCTAAAAACAAAGTGTCTGCAATCTGACTATTAGGGGGAAACTCCCCGTTTCGGTGAAACCGGGGTAGATCTTGTCACAACATGTTCCCAAACATGGTTTTACATCATCACATGACCTAACCAAGCCTAAAACAAGTGAGGGCTACACCGGGCTACCCCTGTCAGAAGAAAGTCTAGGGGGGTAGACGATCCGAGGCCCGCGGATCAGGGTTCCGCAGGAAGAAGCGCTTCGGGGCATCGGAACACATCCAAACCATGCATGTGACCCTAGCATGTGTAATGAAGTGTGGTGGCATGCTCAAAACTCCTAAACCTGGTTCCCAAGTGTGACCCCCTTCGCAGACATGCGCTGTCCCCTAAAAACAAAGTGTCTGCAATCTGACTATTAGGGGGAAACTCCCCGTTTCGGTGAAACCGGGGTAGATCTTGTCACAACATGTTCCCAAACATGGTTTTACATCATCACATGACCTAACCAAGCCTAAAACAAGTGAGGGCTACACCGGGCTACCCCTGTCAGAAGAAAGTCTAGGGGGGTAGACGATCCGAGGCCCGCGGATCAGGGTTCCGCAGGAAGAAGCGCTTCGGGGCATCGGAACACATCCAAACCATGCATGTGACCCTAGCATGTGTAATGAAGTGTGGTGGCATGCTCAAAACTCCTAAACCTGGTTCCCAAGTGTGACCCCCTTCGCAGACATGCGCTGTCCCCTAAAAACAAAGTGTCTGCAATCTGACTATTAGGGGGAAACTCCCCGTTTCGGTGAAACCGGGGTAGATCTTGTCACAACATGTTCCCAAACATGGTTTTACATCATCACATGACCTAACCAAGCCTAAAACAAGTGAGGGCTACACCGGGCTACCCCTGTCAGAAGAAAGTCTAGGGGGTAGACGATCCGAGGCCCGCGGATCAGGGTTCCGCAGGAAGAAGCGCTTCGGGGCATCGGAACACATCCAAACCATGCATGTGACCCTAGCATGTGTAATGAAGTGTGGTGGCATGCTCAAAACTCCTAAACCTGGTTCCCAAGTGTGACCCCCTTCGCAGACATGCGCTGTCCCCTAAAAACAAAGTGTCTGCAATCTGACTATTAGGGGGAAACTCCCCGTTTCGGTGAAACCGGGGTAGATCTTGTCACAACATGTTCCCAAACATGGTTTTACATCATCACATGACCTAACCAAGCCTAAAACAAGTGAGGGCTACACCGGGCTACCCCTGTCAGAAGAAAGTCTAGGGGGGTAGACGATCCGAGGCCCGCGGATCAGGGTTCCGCAGGAAGAAGCGCTTCGGGGCATCGGAACACATCCAAACCATGCATGTGACCCTAGCATGTGTAATGAAGTGTGGTGGCATGCTCAAAACTCCTAAACCTGGTTCCCAAGTGTGACCCCCTTCGCAGACATGCGCTGTCCCCTAAAAACAAAGTGTCTGCAATCTGACTATTAGGGGGAAACTCCCCGTTTCGGTGAAACCGGGGTAGATCTTGTCACAACATGTTCCCAAACATGGTTTTACATCATCACATGACCTAACCAAGCCTAAAACAAGTGAGGGCTACACCGGGCTACCCCTGTCAGAAGAAAGTCTAGGGGGGTAGACGATCCGAGGCCCGCGGATCAGGGTTCCGCAGGAAGAAGCGCTTCGGGGCATCGGAACACATCCAAACCATGCATGTGACCCTAGCATGTGTAATGAAGTGTGGTGGCATGCTCAAAACTCCTAAACCTGGTTCCCAAGTGTGACCCCCTTCGCAGACATGCGCTGTCCCCTAAAAACAAAGTGTCTGCAATCTGACTATTAGGGGGAAACTCCCCGTTTCGGTGAAACCGGGGTAGATCTTGTCACAACATGTTCCCAAACATGGTTTTACATCATCACATGACCTAACCAAGCCTAAAACAAGTGAGGGCTACACCGGGCTACCCCTGTCAGAAGAAAGTCTAGGGGGGTAGACGATCCGAGGCCCGCGGATCAGGGTTCCGCAGGAAGAAGCGCTTCGGGGCATCGGAACACATCCAAACCATGCATGTGACCCTAGCATGTGTAATGAAGTGTGGTGGCATGCTCAAAACTCCTAAACCTGGTTCCCAAGTGTGACCCCCTTCGCAGACATGCGCTGTCCCCTAAAAACAAAGTGTCTGCAATCTGACTATTAGGGGGAAACTCCCCGTTTCGGTGAAACCGGGGTAGATCTTGTCACAACATGTTCCCAAACATGGTTTTACATCATCACATGACCTAACCAAGCCTAAAACAAGTGAGGGCTACACCGGGCTACCCCTGTCAGAAGAAAGTCTAGGGGGGTAGACGATCCGAGGCCCGCGGATCAGGGTTCCGCAGGAAGAAGCGCTTCGGGGCATCGGAACACATCCAAACCATGCATGTGACCCTAGCATGTGTAATGAAGTGTGGTGGCATGCTCAAAACTCCTAAACCTGGTTCCCAAGTGTGACCCCCTTCGCAGACATGCGCTGTCCCCTAAAAACAAAGTGTCTGCAATCTGACTATTAGGGGGAAACTCCCCGTTTCGGTGAAACCGGGGTAGATCTTGTCACAACATGTTCCCAAACATGGTTTTACATCATCACATGACCTAACCAAGCCTAAAACAAGTGAGGGCTACACCGGGCTACCCCTGTCAGAAGAAAGTCTAGGGGGGTAGACGATCCGAGGCCCGCGGATCAGGGTTCCGCAGGAAGAAGCGCTTCGGGGCATCGGAACACATCCAAACCATGCATGTGACCCTAGCATGTGTAATGAAGTGTGGTGGCATGCTCAAAACTCCTAAACCTGGTTCCCAAGTGTGACCCCCTTCGCAGACATGCGCTGTCCCCTAAAAACAAAGTGTCTGCAATCTGACTATTAGGGGGAAACTCCCCGTTTCGGTGAAACCGGGGTAGATCTTGTCACAACATGTTCCCAAACATGGTTTTACATCATCACATGACCTAACCAAGCCTAAAACAAGTGAGGGCTACACCGGGCTACCCCTGTCAGAAGAAAGTCTAGGGGGTAGACGATCCGAGGCCCGCGGATCAGGGTTCCGCAGGAAGAAGCGCTTCGGGGCATCGGAACACATCCAAACCATGCATGTGACCCTAGCATGTGTAATGAAGTGTGGTGGCATGCTCAAAACTCCTAAACCTGGTTCCCAAGTGTGACCCCCTTCGCAGACATGCGCTGTCCCCTAAAAACAAAGTGTCTGCAATCTGACTATTAGGGGGAAACTCCCCGTTTCGGTGAAACCGGGGTAGATCTTGTCACAACATGTTCCCAAACATGGTTTTACATCATCACATGACCTAACCAAGCCTAAAACAAGTGAGGGCTACACCGGGCTACCCCTGTCAGAAGAAAGTCTAGGGGGGTAGACGATCCGAGGCCCGCGGATCAGGGTTCCGCAGGAAGAAGCGCTTCGGGGCATCGGAACACATCCAAACCATGCATGTGACCCTAGCATGTGTAATGAAGTGTGGTGGCATGCTCAAAACTCCTAAACCTGGTTCCCAAGTGTGACCCCCTTCGCAGACATGCGCTGTCCCCTAAAAACAAAGTGTCTGCAATCTGACTATTAGGGGGAAACTCCCCGTTTCGGTGAAACCGGGGTAGATCTTGTCACAACATGTTCCCAAACATGGTTTTACATCATCACATGACCTAACCAAGCCTAAAACAAGTGAGGGCTACACCGGGCTACCCCTGTCAGAAGAAAGTCTAGGGGGTAGACGATCCGAGGCCCGCGGATCAGGGTTCCGCAGGAAGAAGCGCTTCGGGGCATCGGAACACATCCAAACCATGCATGTGACCCTAGCATGTGTAATGAAGTGTGGTGGCATGCTCAAAACTCCTAAACCTGGTTCCCAAGTGTGACCCCCTTCGCAGACATGCGCTGTCCCCTAAAAACAAAGTGTCTGCAATCTGACTATTAGGGGGAAACTCCCCGTTTCGGTGAAACCGGGGTAGATCTTGTCACAACATGTTCCCAAACATGGTTTTACATCATCACATGACCTAACCAAGCCTAAAACAAGTGAGGGCTACACCGGGCTACCCCTGTCAGAAGAAAGTCTAGGGGGGTAGACGATCCGAGGCCCGCGGATCAGGGTTCCGCAGGAAGAAGCGCTTCGGGGCATCGGAACACATCCAAACCATGCATGTGACCCTAGCATGTGTAATGAAGTGTGGTGGCATGCTCAAAACTCCTAAACCTGGTTCCCAAGTGTGACCCCCTTCGCAGACATGCGCTGTCCCCTAAAAACAAAGTGTCTGCAATCTGACTATTAGGGGGAAACTCCCCGTTTCGGTGAAACCGGGGTAGATCTTGTCACAACATGTTCCCAAACATGGTTTTACATCATCACATGACCTAACCAAGCCTAAAACAAGTGAGGGCTACACCGGGCTACCCCTGTCAGAAGAAAGTCTAGGGGGTAGACGATCCGAGGCCCGCGGATCAGGGTTCCGCAGGAAGAAGCGCTTCGGGGCATCGGAACACATCCAAACCATGCATGTGACCCTAGCATGTGTAATGAAGTGTGGTGGCATGCTCAAAACTCCTAAACCTGGTTCCCAAGTGTGACCCCCTTCGCAGACATGCGCTGTCCCCTAAAAACAAAGTGTCTGCAATCTGACTATTAGGGGGAAACTCCCCGTTTCGGTGAAACCGGGGTAGATCTTGTCACAACATGTTCCCAAACATGGTTTTACATCATCACATGACCTAACCAAGCCTAAAACAAGTGAGGGCTACACCGGGCTACCCCTGTCAGAAGAAAGTCTAGGGGGTAGACGATCCGAGGCCCGCGGATCAGGGTTCCGCAGGAAGAAGCGCTTCGGGGCATCGGAACACATCCAAACCATGCATGTGACCCTAGCATGTGTAATGAAGTGTGGTGGCATGCTCAAAACTCCTAAACCTGGTTCCCAAGTGTGACCCCCTTCGCAGACATGCGCTGTCCCCTAAAAACAAAGTGTCTGCAATCTGACTATTAGGGGGAAACTCCCCGTTTCGGTGAAACCGGGGTAGATCTTGTCACAACATGTTCCCAAACATGGTTTTACATCATCACATGACCTAACCAAGCCTAAAACAAGTGAGGGCTACACCGGGCTACCCCTGTCAGAAGAAAGTCTAGGGGGTAGACGATCCGAGGCCCGCGGATCAGGGTTCCGCAGGAAGAAGCGCTTCGGGGCATCGGAACACATCCAAACCATGCATGTGACCCTAGCATGTGTAATGAAGTGTGGTGGCATGCTCAAAACTCCTAAACCTGGTTCCCAAGTGTGACCCCCTTCGCAGACATGCGCTGTCCCCTAAAAACAAAGTGTCTGCAATCTGACTATTAGGGGGAAACTCCCCGTTTCGGTGAAACCGGGGTAGATCTTGTCACAACATGTTCCCAAACATGGTTTTACATCATCACATGACCTAACCAAGCCTAAAACAAGTGAGGGCTACACCGGGCTACCCCTGTCAGAAGAAAGTCTAGGGGGGTAGACGATCCGAGGCCCGCGGATCAGGGTTCCGCAGGAAGAAGCGCTTCGGGGCATCGGAACACATCCAAACCATGCATGTGACCCTAGCATGTGTAATGAAGTGTGGTGGCATGCTCAAAACTCCTAAACCTGGTTCCCAAGTGTGACCCCCTTCGCAGACATGCGCTGTCCCCTAAAAACAAAGTGTCTGCAATCTGACTATTAGGGGGAAACTCCCCGTTTCGGTGAAACCGGGGTAGATCTTGTCACAACATGTTCCCAAACATGGTTTTACATCATCACATGACCTAACCAAGCCTAAAACAAGTGAGGGCTACACCGGGCTACCCCTGTCAGAAGAAAGTCTAGGGGGGTAGACGATCCGAGGCCCGCGGATCAGGGTTCCGCAGGAAGAAGCGCTTCGGGGCATCGGAACACATCCAAACCATGCATGTGACCCTAGCATGTGTAATGAAGTGTGGTGGCATGCTCAAAACTCCTAAACCTGGTTCCCAAGTGTGACCCCCTTCGCAGACATGCGCTGTCCCCTAAAAACAAAGTGTCTGCAATCTGACTATTAGGGGGAAACTCCCCGTTTCGGTGAAACCGGGGTAGATCTTGTCACAACATGTTCCCAAACATGGTTTTACATCATCACATGACCTAACCAAGCCTAAAACAAGTGAGGGCTACACCGGGCTACCCCTGTCAGAAGAAAGTCTAGGGGGGTAGACGATCCGAGGCCCGCGGATCAGGGTTCCGCAGGAAGAAGCGCTTCGGGGCATCGGAACACATCCAAACCATGCATGTGACCCTAGCATGTGTAATGAAGTGTGGTGGCATGCTCAAAACTCCTAAACCTGGTTCCCAAGTGTGACCCCCTTCGCAGACATGCGCTGTCCCCTAAAAACAAAGTGTCTGCAATCTGACTATTAGGGGGAAACTCCCCGTTTCGGTGAAACCGGGGTAGATCTTGTCACAACATGTTCCCAAACATGGTTTTACATCATCACATGACCTAACCAAGCCTAAAACAAGTGAGGGCTACACCGGGCTACCCCTGTCAGAAGAAAGTCTAGGGGGGTAGACGATCCGAGGCCCGCGGATCAGGGTTCCGCAGGAAGAAGCGCTTCGGGGCATCGGAACACATCCAAACCATGCATGTGACCCTAGCATGTGTAATGAAGTGTGGTGGCATGCTCAAAACTCCTAAACCTGGTTCCCAAGTGTGACCCCCTTCGCAGACATGCGCTGTCCCCTAAAAACAAAGTGTCTGCAATCTGACTATTAGGGGGAAACTCCCCGTTTCGGTGAAACCGGGGTAGATCTTGTCACAACATGTTCCCAAACATGGTTTTACATCATCACATGACCTAACCAAGCCTAAAACAAGTGAGGGCTACACCGGGCTACCCCTGTCAGAAGAAAGTCTAGGGGGGTAGACGATCCGAGGCCCGCGGATCAGGGTTCCGCAGGAAGAAGCGCTTCGGGGCATCGGAACACATCCAAACCATGCATGTGACCCTAGCATGTGTAATGAAGTGTGGTGGCATGCTCAAAACTCCTAAACCTGGTTCCCAAGTGTGACCCCCTTCGCAGACATGCGCTGTCCCCTAAAAACAAAGTGTCTGCAATCTGACTATTAGGGGGAAACTCCCCGTTTCGGTGAAACCGGGGTAGATCTTGTCACAACATGTTCCCAAACATGGTTTTACATCATCACATGACCTAACCAAGCCTAAAACAAGTGAGGGCTACACCGGGCTACCCCTGTCAGAAGAAAGTCTAGGGGGTAGACGATCCGAGGCCCGCGGATCAGGGTTCCGCAGGAAGAAGCGCTTCGGGGCATCGGAACACATCCAAACCATGCATGTGACCCTAGCATGTGTAATGAAGTGTGGTGGCATGCTCAAAACTCCTAAACCTGGTTCCCAAGTGTGACCCCCTTCGCAGACATGCGCTGTCCCCTAAAAACAAAGTGTCTGCAATCTGACTATTAGGGGGAAACTCCCCGTTTCGGTGAAACCGGGGTAGATCTTGTCACAACATGTTCCCAAACATGGTTTTACATCATCACATGACCTAACCAAGCCTAAAACAAGTGAGGGCTACACCGGGCTACCCCTGTCAGAAGAAAGTCTAGGGGGGTAGACGATCCGAGGCCCGCGGATCAGGGTTCCGCAGGAAGAAGCGCTTCGGGGCATCGGAACACATCCAAACCATGCATGTGACCCTAGCATGTGTAATGAAGTGTGGTGGCATGCTCAAAACTCCTAAACCTGGTTCCCAAGTGTGACCCCCTTCGCAGACATGCGCTGTCCCCTAAAAACAAAGTGTCTGCAATCTGACTATTAGGGGGAAACTCCCCGTTTCGGTGAAACCGGGGTAGATCTTGTCACAACATGTTCCCAAACATGGTTTTACATCATCACATGACCTAACCAAGCCTAAAACAAGTGAGGGCTACACCGGGCTACCCCTGTCAGAAGAAAGTCTAGGGGGGTAGACGATCCGAGGCCCGCGGATCAGGGTTCCGCAGGAAGAAGCGCTTCGGGGCATCGGAACACATCCAAACCATGCATGTGACCCTAGCATGTGTAATGAAGTGTGGTGGCATGCTCAAAACTCCTAAACCTGGTTCCCAAGTGTGACCCCCTTCGCAGACATGCGCTGTCCCCTAAAAACAAAGTGTCTGCAATCTGACTATTAGGGGGAAACTCCCCGTTTCGGTGAAACCGGGGTAGATCTTGTCACAACATGTTCCCAAACATGGTTTTACATCATCACATGACCTAACCAAGCCTAAAACAAGTGAGGGCTACACCGGGCTACCCCTGTCAGAAGAAAGTCTAGGGGGGTAGACGATCCGAGGCCCGCGGATCAGGGTTCCGCAGGAAGAAGCGCTTCGGGGCATCGGAACACATCCAAACCATGCATGTGACCCTAGCATGTGTAATGAAGTGTGGTGGCATGCTCAAAACTCCTAAACCTGGTTCCCAAGTGTGACCCCCTTCGCAGACATGCGCTGTCCCCTAAAAACAAAGTGTCTGCAATCTGACTATTAGGGGGAAACTCCCCGTTTCGGTGAAACCGGGGTAGATCTTGTCACAACATGTTCCCAAACATGGTTTTACATCATCACATGACCTAACCAAGCCTAAAACAAGTGAGGGCTACACCGGGCTACCCCTGTCAGAAGAAAGTCTAGGGGGGTAGACGATCCGAGGCCCGCGGATCAGGGTTCCGCAGGAAGAAGCGCTTCGGGGCATCGGAACACATCCAAACCATGCATGTGACCCTAGCATGTGTAATGAAGTGTGGTGGCATGCTCAAAACTCCTAAACCTGGTTCCCAAGTGTGACCCCCTTCGCAGACATGCGCTGTCCCCTAAAAACAAAGTGTCTGCAATCTGACTATTAGGGGGAAACTCCCCGTTTCGGTGAAACCGGGGTAGATCTTGTCACAACATGTTCCCAAACATGGTTTTACATCATCACATGACCTAACCAAGCCTAAAACAAGTGAGGGCTACACCGGGCTACCCCTGTCAGAAGAAAGTCTAGGGGGGTAGACGATCCGAGGCCCGCGGATCAGGGTTCCGCAGGAAGAAGCGCTTCGGGGCATCGGAACACATCCAAACCATGCATGTGACCCTAGCATGTGTAATGAAGTGTGGTGGCATGCTCAAAACTCCTAAACCTGGTTCCCAAGTGTGACCCCCTTCGCAGACATGCGCTGTCCCCTAAAAACAAAGTGTCTGCAATCTGACTATTAGGGGGAAACTCCCCGTTTCGGTGAAACCGGGGTAGATCTTGTCACAACATGTTCCCAAACATGGTTTTACATCATCACATGACCTAACCAAGCCTAAAACAAGTGAGGGCTACACCGGGCTACCCCTGTCAGAAGAAAGTCTAGGGGGGTAGACGATCCGAGGCCCGCGGATCAGGGTTCCGCAGGAAGAAGCGCTTCGGGGCATCGGAACACATCCAAACCATGCATGTGACCCTAGCATGTGTAATGAAGTGTGGTGGCATGCTCAAAACTCCTAAACCTGGTTCCCAAGTGTGACCCCCTTCGCAGACATGCGCTGTCCCCTAAAAACAAAGTGTCTGCAATCTGACTATTAGGGGGAAACTCCCCGTTTCGGTGAAACCGGGGTAGATCTTGTCACAACATGTTCCCAAACATGGTTTTACATCATCACATGACCTAACCAAGCCTAAAACAAGTGAGGGCTACACCGGGCTACCCCTGTCAGAAGAAAGTCTAGGGGGGTAGACGATCCGAGGCCCGCGGATCAGGGTTCCGCAGGAAGAAGCGCTTCGGGGCATCGGAACACATCCAAACCATGCATGTGACCCTAGCATGTGTAATGAAGTGTGGTGGCATGCTCAAAACTCCTAAACCTGGTTCCCAAGTGTGACCCCCTTCGCAGACATGCGCTGTCCCCTAAAAACAAAGTGTCTGCAATCTGACTATTAGGGGGAAACTCCCCGTTTCGGTGAAACCGGGGTAGATCTTGTCACAACATGTTCCCAAACATGGTTTTACATCATCACATGACCTAACCAAGCCTAAAACAAGTGAGGGCTACACCGGGCTACCCCTGTCAGAAGAAAGTCTAGGGGGGTAGACGATCCGAGGCCCGCGGATCAGGGTTCCGCAGGAAGAAGAAGCGCTTCGGGGCATCGGAACACATCCAAACCATGCATGTGACCCTAGCATGTGTAATGAAGTGTGGTGGCATGCTCAAAACTCCTAAACCTGGTTCCCAAGTGTGACCCCCTTCGCAGACATGCGCTGTCCCCTAAAAACAAAGTGTCTGCAATCTGACTATTAGGGGGAAACTCCCCGTTTCGGTGAAACCGGGGTAGATCTTGTCACAACATGTTCCCAAACATGGTTTTACATCATCACATGACCTAACCAAGCCTAAAACAAGTGAGGGCTACACCGGGCTACCCCTGTCAGAAGAAAGTCTAGGGGGGTAGACGATCCGAGGCCCGCGGATCAGGGTTCCGCAGGAAGAAGCGCTTCGGGGCATCGGAACACATCCAAACCATGCATGTGACCCTAGCATGTGTAATGAAGTGTGGTGGCATGCTCAAAACTCCTAAACCTGGTTCCCAAGTGTGACCCCCTTCGCAGACATGCGCTGTCCCCTAAAAACAAAGTGTCTGCAATCTGACTATTAGGGGGAAACTCCCCGTTTCGGTGAAACCGGGGTAGATCTTGTCACAACATGTTCCCAAACATGGTTTTACATCATCACATGACCTAACCAAGCCTAAAACAAGTGAGGGCTACACCGGGCTACCCCTGTCAGAAGAAAGTCTAGGGGGGTAGACGATCCGAGGCCCGCGGATCAGGGTTCCGCAGGAAGAAGCGCTTCGGGGCATCGGAACACATCCAAACCATGCATGTGACCCTAGCATGTGTAATGAAGTGTGGTGGCATGCTCAAAACTCCTAAACCTGGTTCCCAAGTGTGACCCCCTTCGCAGACATGCGCTGTCCCCTAAAAACAAAGTGTCTGCAATCTGACTATTAGGGGGAAACTCCCCGTTTCGGTGAAACCGGGGTAGATCTTGTCACAACATGTTCCCAAACATGGTTTTACATCATCACATGACCTAACCAAGCCTAAAACAAGTGAGGGCTACACCGGGCTACCCCTGTCAGAAGAAAGTCTAGGGGGGTAGACGATCCGAGGCCCGCGGATCAGGGTTCCGCAGGAAGAAGCGCTTCGGGGCATCGGAACACATCCAAACCATGCATGTGACCCTAGCATGTGTAATGAAGTGTGGTGGCATGCTCAAAACTCCTAAACCTGGTTCCCAAGTGTGACCCCCTTCGCAGACATGCGCTGTCCCCTAAAAACAAAGTGTCTGCAATCTGACTATTAGGGGGAAACTCCCCGTTTCGGTGAAACCGGGGTAGATCTTGTCACAACATGTTCCCAAACATGGTTTTACATCATCACATGACCTAACCAAGCCTAAAACAAGTGAGGGCTACACCGGGCTACCCCTGTCAGAAGAAAGTCTAGGGGGGTAGACGATCCGAGGCCCGCGGATCAGGGTTCCGCAGGAAGAAGCGCTTCGGGGCATCGGAACACATCCAAACCATGCATGTGACCCTAGCATGTGTAATGAAGTGTGGTGGCATGCTCAAAACTCCTAAACCTGGTTCCCAAGTGTGACCCCCTTCGCAGACATGCGCTGTCCCCTAAAAACAAAGTGTCTGCAATCTGACTATTAGGGGGAAACTCCCCGTTTCGGTGAAACCGGGGTAGATCTTGTCACAACATGTTCCCAAACATGGTTTTACATCATCACATGACCTAACCAAGCCTAAAACAAGTGAGGGCTACACCGGGCTACCCTGTCAGAAGAAAGTCTAGGGGGGTAGACGATCCGAGGCCCGCGGATCAGGGTTCCGCAGGAAGAAGCGCTTCGGGGCATCGGAACACCTCCAAACCATGCATGTGACCCTAGCATGTGTAATGAAGTGTGGTGGCATGCTCAAAACTCCTAAACCTGGTTCCCAAGTGTGACCCCCTTCGCAGACATGCGCTGTCCCCTAAAAACAAAGTGTCTGCAATCTGACTATTAGGGGGAAACTCCCCGTTTCGGTGAAACCGGGGTAGATCTTGTCACAACATGTTCCCAAACATGGTTTTACATCATCACATGACCTAACCAAGCCTAAAACAAGTGAGGGCTACACCGGGCTACCCCTGTCAGAAGAAAGTCTAGGGGGGTAGACGATCCGAGGCCCGCGGATCAGGGTTCCGCAGGAAGAAGCGCTTCGGGGCATCGGAACACATCCAAACCATGCATGTGACCCTAGCATGTGTAATGAAGTGTGGTGGCATGCTCAAAACTCCTAAACCTGGTTCCCAAGTGTGACCCCCTTCGCAGACATGCGCTGTCCCCTAAAAACAAAGTGTCTGCAATCTGAGTATTAGGGGGAAACTCCCGTTTCGGTGAAACCGGGGTAGATCTTGTCACAACATGTTCCCAAACATGGTTTTACATCATCACATGACCTAACCAAGCCTAAAACAAGTGAGGGCTACACCGGGCTACCCCTGTCAGAAGAAAGTCTAGGGGGGTAGACGATCCGAGGCCCGCGGATCAGGGTTCCGCAGGAAGAAGCGCTTCGGGGCATCGGAACACCTCCAAACCATGCATGTGACCCTAGCATGTGTAATGAAGTGTGGTGGCATGCTCAAAACTCCTAAACCTGGTTCCCAAGTGTGACCCCCTTCGCAGACATGCGCTGTCCCCTAAAAACAAAGTGTCTGCAATCTGAGTATTAGGGGGAAACTCCCCGTTTCGGTGAAACCGGGGTAGATCTTGTCACAACATGTTCCCAAACATGGTTTTACATCATCACATGACCTAACCAAGCCTAAAACAAGTGAGGGCTACACCGGGCTACCCCTGTCAGAAGAAAGTCTAGGGGGGTAGACGATCCGAGGCCCGCGGATCAGGGTTCCGCAGGAAGAAGCGCTTCGGGGCATCGGAACACCTCCAAACCATGCATGTGACCCTAGCATGTGTAATGAAGTGTGGTGGCATGCTCAAAACTCCTAAACCTGGTTCCCAAGTGTGACCCCCTTCGCAGACATGCGCTGTCCCCTAAAAACAAAGTGTCTGCAATCTGAGTATTAGGGGGAAACTCCCCGTTTCGGTGAAACCGGGGTAGATCTTGTCACAACATGTTCCCAAACATGGTTTTACATCATCACATGACCTAACCAAGCCTAAAACAAGTGAGGGCTACACCGGGCTACCCCTGTCAGAAGAAAGTCTAGGGGGGTAGACGATCCGAGGCCCGCGGATCAGGGTTCCGCAGGAAGAAGCGCTTCGGGGCATCGGAACACCTCCAAACCATGCATGTGACCCTAGCATGTGTAATGAAGTGTGGTGGCATGCTCAAAACTCCTAAACCTGGTTCCCAAGTGTGACCCCCTTCGCAGACATGCGCTGTCCCTAAAAACAAAGTGTCTGCAATCTGAGTATTAGGGGGAAACTCCCGTTTCGGTGAAACCGGGGGGGGTAGATCTTGTCACAACATGTTCCCAAACATGGTTTTACATCATCACATGACCTAACCAAGCCTAAAACAAGTGAGGGCTACACCGGGCTACCCCTGTCAGAAGAAAGTCTAGGGGGTAGACGATCCGAGGCCCGCGGATCAGGGTTCCGCAGGAAGAAGCGCTTCGGGGCATCGGAACACCTCCAAACCATGCATGTGACCCTAGCATGTGTAATGAAGTGTGGTGGCATGCTCAAAACTCCTAAACCTGGTTCCCAAGTGTGACCCCCTTCGCAGACATGCGCTGTCCCCTAAAAACAAAGTGTCTGCAATCTGAGTATTAGGGGGAAACTCCCCGTTTCGGTGAAACCGGGGTAGATCTTGTCACAACATGTTCCCAAACATGGTTTTACATCATCACATGACCTAACCAAGCCTAAAACAAGTGAGGGCTACACCGGGCTACCCTGTCAGAAGAAAGTCTAGGGGGGTAGACGATCCGAGGCCCGCGGATCAGGGTTCCGCAGGAAGAAGCGCTTCGGGGCATCGGAACACCTCCAAACCATGCATGTGACCCTAGCATGTGTAATGAAGTGTGGTGGCATGCTCAAAACTCCTAAACCTGGTTCCCAAGTGTGACCCCCTTCGCAGACATGCGTGTCCCCTAAAAACAAAGTGTCTGCAATCTGAGTATTAGGGGGAAACTCCCCGTTTCGGTGAAACCGGGGTAGATCTTGTCACAACATGTTCCCAAACATGGTTTTACATCATCACATGACCTAACCAAGCCTAAAACAAGTGAGGGCTACACCGGGCTACCCCTGTCAGAAGAAAGTCTAGGGGGTAGACGATCCGAGGCCCGCGGATCAGGGTTCCGCAGGAAGAAGAAGCGCTTCGGGGCATCGGAACACCTCCAAACCATGCATGTGACCCTAGCATGTGTAATGAAGTGTGGTGGCATGCTCAAAACTCCTAAACCTGGTTCCCAAGTGTGACCCCCTTCGCAGACATGCGCTGTCCCCTAAAAACAAAGTGTCTGCAATCTGAGTATTAGGGGGAAACTCCCCGTTTCGGTGAAACCGGGGTAGATCTTGTCACAACATGTTCCCAAACATGGTTTTACATCATCACATGACCTAACCAAGCCTAAAACAAGTGAGGCTACACCGGGCTACCCCTGTCAGAAGAAAGTCTAGGGGGGTAGACGATCCGAGGCCCGCGGATCAGGGTTCCGCAGGAAGAAGCGCTTCGGGGCATCGGAACACCTCCAAACCATGCATGTGACCCTAGCATGTGTAATGAAGTGTGGTGGCATGCTCAAAACTCCTAAACCTGGTTCCCAAGTGTGACCCCCTTCGCAGACATGCGCTGTCCCCTAAAAACAAAGTGTCTGCAATCTGAGTATTAGGGGGAAACTCCCCGTTTCGGTGAAACCGGGGTAGATCTTGTCACAACATGTTCCCAAACATGGTTTTACATCATCACATGACCTAACCAAGCCTAAAACAAGTGAGGGCTACACCGGGCTACCCCTGTCAGAAGAAAGTCTAGGGGGGTAGACGATCCGAGGCCCGCGGATCAGGGTTCCGCAGGAAGAAGCGCTTCGGGGCATCGGAACACCTCCAAACCATGCATGTGACCCTAGCATGTGTAATGAAGTGTGGTGGCATGCTCAAAACTCCTAAACCTGGTTCCCAAGTGTGACCCCCTTCGCAGACATGCGCTGTCCCCTAAAAACAAAGTGTCTGCAATCTGAGTATTAGGGGGAAACTCCCCGTTTCGGTGAAACCGGGGTAGATCTTGTCACAACATGTTCCCAAACATGGTTTACATCATCACATGACCTAACCAAGCCTAAAACAAGTGAGGGCTACACCGGGCTACCCCTGTCAGAAGAAAGTCTAGGGGGGTAGACGATCCGAGGCCCGCGGATCAGGGTTCCGCAGGAAGAAGAAGCGCTTCGGGGCATCGGAACACCTCCAAACCATGCATGTGACCCTAGCATGTGTAATGAAGTGTGGTGGCATGCTCAAAACTCCTAAACCTGGTTCCCAAGTGTGACCCCCTTCGCAGACATGCGCTGTCCCCTAAAAACAAAGTGTCTGCAATCTGAGTATTAGGGGGAAACTCCCCGTTTCGGTGAAACCGGGGTAGATCTTGTCACAACATGTTCCCAAACATGGTTTTACATCATCACATGACCTAACCAAGCCTAAAACAAGTGAGGGATACACCGGGCTACCCCTGTCAGAAGAAAGTCTAGGGGGGTAGACGATCCGAGGCCCGCGGATCAGGGTTCCGCAGGAAGAAGCGCTTCGGGGCATCGGAACACCTCCAAACCATGCATGTGACCCTAGCATGTGTAATGAAGTGTGGTGGCATGCTCAAAACTCCTAAACCTGGTTCCCAAGTGTGACCCCCTTCGCAGACATGCGCTGTCCCCTAAAAACAAAGTGTCTGCAATCTGAGTATTAGGGGGAAACTCCCCGTTTCGGTGAAACCGGGGTAGATCTTGTCACAACATGTTCCCAAACATGGTTTTACATCATCACATGACCTAACCAAGCCTAAAACAAGTGAGGGCTACACCGGGCTACCCCTGTCAGAAGAAAGTCTAGGGGGGTAGACGATCCGAGGCCCGCGGATCAGGGTTCCGCAGGAAGAAGCGCTTCGGGGCATCGGAACACCTCCAAACCATGCATGTGACCCTAGCATGTGTAATGAAGTGTGGTGGCATGCTCAAAACTCCTAAACCTGGTTCCCAAGTGTGACCCCCTTCGCAGACATGCGCTGTCCCCTAAAAACAAAGTGTCTGCAATCTGAGTATTAGGGGGAAACTCCCCGTTTCGGTGAAACCGGGGTAGATCTTGTCACAACATGTTCCCAAACATGGTTTTACATCATCACATGACCTAACCAAGCCTAAAACAAGAGAGGGCTACACCGGGCTACCCCTGTCAGAAGAAAGTCTAGGGGGTAGACGATCCGAGGCCCGCGGATCAGGGTTCCGCAGGAAGAAGCGCTTCGGGGCATCGGAACACCTCCAAACCATGCATGTGACCCTAGCATGTGTAATGAAGTGTGGTGGCATGCTCAAAACTCCTAAACCTGGTTCCCAAGTGTGACCCCCTTCGCAGACATGCGCTGTCCCCTAAAAACAAAGTGTCTGCAATCTGAGTATTAGGGGGAAACTCCCCGTTTCGGTGAAACCGGGGTAGATCTTGTCACAACATGTTCCCAAACATGGTTTTACATCATCACATGACCTAACCAAGCCTAAAACAAGTGAGGGCTACACCGGGCTACCCCTGTCAGAAGAAAGTCTAGGGGGTAGACGATCCGAGGCCCGCGGATCAGGGTTCCGCAGGAAGAAGCGCTTCGGGGCATCGGAACACCTCCAAACCATGCATGTGACCCTAGCATGTGTAATGAAGTGTGGTGGCATGCTCAAAACTCCTAAACCTGGTTCCCAAGTGTGACCCCCTTCGCAGACATGCGCTGTCCCCTAAAAACAAAGTGTCTGCAATCTGAGTATTAGGGGGAAACTCCCCGTTTCGGTGAAACCGGGGTAGATCTTGTCACAACATGTTCCCAAACATGGTTTTACATCATCACATGACCTAACCAAGCCTAAAACAAGTGAGGGATACACCGGGCTACCCCTGTCAGAAGAAAGTCTAGGGGGGTAGACGATCCGAGGCCCGCGGATCAGGGTTCCGCAGGAAGAAGCGCTTCGGGGCATCGGAACACCTCCAAACCATGCATGTGACCCTAGCATGTGTAATGAAGTGTGGTGGCATGCTCAAAACTCCTAAACCTGGTTCCCAAGTGTGACCCCCTTCGCAGACATGCGCTGTCCCCTAAAAACAAAGTGTCTGCAATCTGAGTATTAGGGGGAAACTCCCGTTTCGGTGAAACCGGGGTAGATCTTGTCACAACATGTTCCCAAACATGGTTTACATCATCACATGACCTAACCAAGCCTAAAACAAGTGAGGCTACACCGGGCTACCCCTGTCAGAAGAAAGTCTAGGGGGGTAGACGATCCGAGGCCCGCGGATCAGGGTTCCGCAGGAAGAAGCGCTTCGGGGCATCGGAACACCTCCAAACCATGCATGTGACCCTAGCATGTGTAATGAAGTGTGGTGGCATGCTCAAAACTCCTAAACCTGGTTCCCAAGTGTGACCCCCTTCGCAGACATGCGCTGTCCCCTAAAAACAAAGTGTCTGCAATCTGAGTATTAGGGGGAAACTCCCCGTTTCGGTGAAACCGGGTAGATCTTGTCACAACATGTTCCCAAACATGGTTTTACATCATCACATGACCTAACCAAGCCTAAAAACAGAGAGGGATACACCGGGCTACCCTGTCAGAAGAAAGTCTAGGGGGGTAGACGATCCGAGGCCCGCGGATCAGGGTTCCGCAGGAAGAAGCGCTTCGGGGCATCGGAACACCTCCAAACCATGCATGTGACCCTAGCATGTGTAATGAAGTGTGGTGGCATGCTCAAAACTCCTAAACCTGGTTCCCAAGTGTGACCCCCTTCGCAGACATGCGCTGTCCCCTAAAAACAAAGTGTCTGCAATCTGAGTATTAGGGGGAAACTCCCCGTTTCGGTGAAACCGGGGTAGATCTTGTCACAACATGTTCCCAAACATGGTTTTACATCATCACATGACCTAACCAAGCCTAAAACAAGAGAGGGCTACACCGGGCTACCCCTGTCAGAAGAAAGTCTAGGGGGGTAGACGATCCGAGGCCCGCGGATCAGGGTTCCGCAGGAAGAAGCGCTTCGGGGCATCGGAACACCTCCAAACCATGCATGTGACCCTAGCATGTGTAATGAAGTGTGGTGGCATGCTCAAAACTCCTAAACCTGGTTCCCAAGTGTGACCCCCTTCGCAGACATGCGCTGTCCCCTAAAAACAAAGTGTCTGCAATCTGAGTATTAGGGGGAAACTCCCCGTTTCGGTGAAACCGGGGTAGATCTTGTCACAACATGTTCCCAAACATGGTTTTACATCATCACATGACCTAACCAAGCCTAAAACAAGAGAGGCTACACCGGGCTACCCCTGTCAGAAGAAAGTCTAGGGGGTAGACGATCCGAGGCCCGCGGATCAGGGTTCCGCAGGAAGAAGCGCTTCGGGGCATCGGAACACCTCCAAACCATGCATGTGACCCTAGCATGTGTAATGAAGTGTGGTGGCATGCTCAAAACTCCTAAACCTGGTTCCCAAGTGTGACCCCTTCGCAGACATGCGCTGTCCCCTAAAAACAAAGTGTCTGCAATCTGAGTATTAGGGGGAAACTCCCCGTTTCGGTGAAACCGGGGTAGATCTTGTCACAACATGTTCCCAAACATGGTTTTACATCATCACATGACCTAACCAAGCCTAAAACAAGAGAGGGCTACACCGGGCTACCCCTGTCAGAAGAAAGTCTAGGGGGGTAGACGATCCGAGGCCCGCGGATCAGGGTTCCGCAGGAAGAAGCGCTTCGGGGCATCGGAACACCTCCAAACCATGCATGTGACCCTAGCATGTGTAATGAAGTGTGGTGGCATGCTCAAAACTCCTAAACCTGGTTCCCAAGTGTGACCCCCTTCGCAGACATGCGCTTGTCCCCTAAAAACAAAGTGTCTGCAATCTGAGTATTAGGGGGAAACTCCCCGTTTCGGTGAAAACGGGGTAGATCTTGTCACAACATGTTCCCAAACATGGTTTTACATCATCACATGACCTAACCAAGCCTAAAACAAGAGAGGCTACACCGGGCTACCCCTGTCAGAAGAAAGTCTAGGGGGGTAGACGATCCGAGGCCCGCGGATCAGGGTTCCGCAGGAAGAAGCGCTTCGGGGCATCGGAACACCTCCAAACCATGCATGTGACCCTAGCATGTGTAATGAAGTGTGGTGGCATGCTCAAAACTCCTAAACCTGGTTCCCAAGTGTGACCCCTTCGCAGACATGCGCTGTCCCCTAAAAACAAAGTGTCTGCAATCTGAGTATTAGGGGGAAACTCCCCGTTTCGGTGAAACCGGGGTAGATCTTGTCACAACATGTTCCCAAACATGGTTTTACATCATCACATGACCTAACCAAGCCTAAAACAAGAGAGGGATACACCGGGCTACCCCTGTCAGAAGAAAGTCTAGGGGGGTAGACGATCCGAGGCCCGCGGATCAGGGTTCCGCAGGAAGAAGCGCTTCGGGGCATCGGAACACCTCCAAACCATGCATGTGACCCTAGCATGTGTAATGAAGTGTGGTGGCATGCTCAAAACTCCTAAACCTGGTTCCCAAGTGTGACCCCCTTCGCAGACATGCGTGTCTCCCTAAAAACAAAGTGTCTGCAATCTGAGTATTAGGGGGAAACTCCCCGTTTCGGTGAAACCGGGGTAGATCTTGTCACAAACATGTTCCCAAACATGGTTTTACATCATCACATGACCTAACCAAGCCTAAAACAAGTGAGGCTACACCGGGCTACCCTGTCAGAAGAAAGTCTAGGGGGGTAGACGATCCGAGGCCCGCGGATCAGGGTTCCGCAGGAAGAAGCGCTTCGGGGCATCGGAACACCTCCAAACCATGCATGTGACCCTAGCATGTGTAATGAAGTGTGGTGGCATGCTCAAAACTCCTAAACCTGGTTCCCAAGTGTGACCCCCTTCGCAGACATGCGCTGTCCCCTAAAAACAAAGTGTCTGCAATCTGAGTATTAGGGGGAAACTCCCCGTTTCGGTGAAACCGGGGTAGATCTTGTCACAACATGTTCCCAAACATGGTTTTACATCATCACATGACCTAACCAAGCCTAAAACAAGTGAGATACACCGGGCTACCCCTGTCAGAAGAAAGTCTAGGGGGGTAGACGATCCGAGGCCCGCGGATCAGGGTTCCGCAGGAAGAAGCGCTTCGGGGCATCGGAACACCTCCAAACCATGCATGTGACCCTAGCATGTGTAATGAAGTGTGGTGGCATGCTCAAAACTCCTAAACCTGGTTCCCAAGTGTGACCCCCTTCGCAGACATGCGCTGTCCCCTAAAAACAAAGTGTCTGCAATCTGAGTATTAGGGGGAAACTCCCCGTTTCGGTGAAACCGGGGTAGATCTTGTCACAACATGTTCCCAAACATGGTTTTACATCATCACATGACCTAACCAAGCCTAAAACAAGAGAGGGATACACCGGGCTACCCCTGTCAGAAGAAAGTCTAGGGGGGTAGACGATCCGAGGCCCGCGGATCAGGGTTCCGCAGAAGAAGAAGCGCTTCGGGGCATCGGAACACCTCCAAACCATGCATGTGACCCTAGCATGTGTAATGAAGTGTGGTGGCATGCTCAAAACTCCTAAACCTGGTTCCCAAGTGTGACCCCCTTCGCAGACATGCGCTGTCCCCTAAAAACAAAGTGTCTGCAATCTGAGTATTAGGGGGAAACTCCCCGTTTCGGTGATAACCGGGGTAGATCTCTGTCACAACATGTTCCCAAAACATGGTTTTAATCATCACATGACCTAACCAAGCCTAAAAACAAGGAGGGGCTACAGTCGGGCTACCCCTGTCAGAAGAAAGTCTAGGGGGTAGACGATCCGAGGCCGCAGGATCAGGGTTCCGCAGGAAGAAGAAGCGCTTCGGGGCATCGGAACACCTCCAAACCTATGCATGTGACCCTAGCAGTGTGTAATGACGTGTGGGTGGCATGCTCAAACTCCTAAACCTGGTTCCCAAGTGTGACCCCCTTCGCAGACATGCGCTGTTCCCCTAAAAACAAAGTGTCTGCAATCTGAGCTATTAGGGGGAAACTCCCGTTCGGTGAAACCGGGGTAGATCTTGTCACAACATGTACCAAACATGGTTTTACATCATCACATGACCTAACCAAGCCTAAAACAAGTGAGGGCTACACCGGGCTACCCTGTCAGAAGAAAGTCTAGGGGGGTAGACGATCCGAGGCCCGCGGATCAGGGTTCCGCAGGAAAGAGCGCCTTCGGGGCATCGGAACACCTCCAAACCATGCATGTGACCCTAGCATGTGTAATGAAGTGTGGTGGCATGCTCAAAACTCCTAAACCTGGTTCCCAAGTGTGACCCCCTTCGCAGACATGCGTTGTCTCTCCTAAAACAAAGTGTCTGCAATCTGAACGTATTAGGGGGAAACTCCCCGTTTCGGTGAAACGGGGTAGATCTTGTCACAACATGTTCCCAAACATGGTTTTACATCATCACATACCTAAACCAAGCCTAAAACAAGAGAGGGCTACACCGGGCTACCCCTGTCAGAAGAAAGTCTAGGGGGTAGACGATCGAGGCCCGCGGATCAGGGTTCCACAGGAAGAAGCGCTTCGGGGCATCGGAACACCTCCAAACCATGCATAGTGACCCTAGCATGTGTAATGAAGTGTGGTGGCATGCTCAAACTCCTAAACCTGGTTCCCAAGTGTGACCCCCTTCGCAGACATGCGCTTTGTCCCTAAAAACAAAGTGTCTGCAATCTGAGTATTAGGGGGAAACTCCCCGTTTCGGTGAAACCGGGGTAGATCTTGTCACAACATGTTCCCAAACATGGTTTACTATCATCACATGACCTAACCAAGCCTAAAACAAGAGAGGGACTACACCGGCTACCCCCTTGTCAGAAGAAAGTCTAGGGGGTAGACGATCCGAGGCCCGCGGATCAGGGGTTCGCAGGAAGAAGCGCTTCGGGGCATCGGAACACTCCCAAACCTGCATGTGACCCTAGCATGTGTAATGAAGTGTGGTGGCATGCTCAAAACTCCTAAACCTGGTTCCCAAGTGTGACCCCCTTCGTCAGACATGCGGTGTCTCCCTAAAAACAACGTGTCTGCAATCTGAGTATTAGGGGGAACTCCCCGTTTCGGTGAAACCGGGGTAGATCTTGTCACAACATGTTCCCAAACATGGTTTTACATCATCACATGACCTAACCAAGCCTAAAACAAGTAGAGGGCTACACCGGGCTACCCCCTGTCAGAAGAAAGTCTAGGGGGGTAGACGATCTGAAGGCCCGCGGATCAGGGTTCCGCAGGAAGAAGCGCTTCGGGCATCGGAACACCTCCAAACCATGCATGTGACCCTAGCATGTGTAATGAAGTGTGGTTGGCATGCTCAAAATCCTAAACCTGGTTCCCAAGTGTGACCCCCTTCGCAGACATGCGCTGCTCCCCTAAAAACAAAGTGTCTGCAATCTGAGTATTAGGGGGAAACTCCCCGTTTCGGTGAAACCGGGGTAGATCTTGTCACAACATGTTCCCAAACATGGTTTTACATCATCACATGACCTAACCAAGCCTAAAACAAGTGAGGCCTACACCGGGCTACCCCTGTCAGAAGAAAGTCTAGGGGGGTAGACGATCCGAGGCCCGCGGATCAGGGTTCCGCAGGAAGAAGCGCTTCGGGGCATCGGAACACCTCCAAACCATGCATGTGACCCTAGCATGTGTAATGAAGTGTGGTGCATGCTCAAAACTCCTAAACCTGGTTCCCAGTGTGACCCCATCGCAGACATGCGCTGTCTCTCCTAAAACAAAGTGCTGCAATCTGAGTATTAGGGGGGCAACTCCTCGTTTCGGATGAAACCCGGGGTAGATCTTGTCACAACATGTTCCCCAAACATGGTTTCTACATCATCACATGACCTAAACCAAGCCTAAAACAAGAGAGGGATACACGGGCTACCCCCTGTTCAGAAGAAAGTCTAGGGGTGTAGACGATCCGAGGCCCCCGCGGATCAGGGTTCCGCAGGAAGAAGCGCTTCGCGGCATCGGAACACCTCCAAACCATGCATGTGACCCTAGCATGTGTAATGAAGTGTGTGTGGCGATGCTCAAAACTCTTAAACCTGGTTCCCAAGTGTGACCCCCTTCGCAGGACATGCGCTTGTCTCTCCTAAAACAAAGTGTCTGCAATCTGCGTATTAGGGGGAAACTCCCCGTTTCGGTGAAACAGGGTAGATCTTGTCACAACATGTTCACAAACATGGTTTTACATCATCACATGACCTTAACCAGTCTAAAACAAGTAGAGGGCCTACACGGGTCTACCCTGTCAGAAGGAAGTCCTAGGGGGGTAGACGATCCGAGGCCTCGCGATCAGGTTCCCAGGGAAGAGCTGCTTCGGGGCATCGGAACACTCCAAACCATGCATGTGACCCCTAGCATGTGTAATGAAGTGTTGTGGGTGGCATGCTCAACAATTCCTAAACCGCTGGTTTCCCAAGTGTGACCCCCTTCGCAGACATGCGTTGTCCCCCCTAAAAACAAAGTGTCTGCAATCGGAGTATTAAGGGGGAAACTCCCCGTTGCGGTGAAAACCGGGGTAGATAGTTGTCACAACATGTTCCGCAAACTGGTTTTACAATCATCACATGACCTAACCAAGGCTAAAAAGTGAGTCCTACCCGGCTACCCATGTCAGAAGAAAATTCTAGGGCGTAGACGACCAGCCCGCGGAGCAGGGTTCCGCATGGAAGAAGCCTTCGGGGCATCGGAACACCTCCCAAACCATGCATGTGACCCTAGCATGTGTAAATGAAGTGTGGTGGCATGCTCAAAACTCCTAAACCTGGTTCCCAAGTGTGACCCCCTTCGCAGACATTGCGCTGTGTCCCTAAAAAACAAAGTGTCTGCAATCTGATATTAGGGGCGAAACTCCCTCGTTTCGGTGAAACCAGGGTAGATCTTGTCACAACATGTTCCCAAACATGGTTTTACATCATCACATGACCTAACAAGCCTAAAACAAGATGAGGGATACACGGGTCACCCCCTGTCCAGAAGAAAGTCTAGGGGGGTAGACGATCTCGAGGCCCGCGGATCAGGGTTCCAGCAGGAAGAAGCGCTTCGGGGCATCGGAACACCTCCAAACCATGCCATGTTACCCTAGCATGTGTAATGAATTGTGGTGGCATGCCTCAAAACTCCTAAACTGGTTCCCAGTGTGCCCCCTTCCTTCGCCGACATGCGCTGTCCCCTAAAAACAAAGTGTCTGACAATCTGAGTATTAGGGGGAAACTCCCCGTTTCGGTGATGAAACCGGGTGTAGATCTTGTCACAAACATGTTCCCCAAACATGGTTTTACATCATACATGGACCTAACCAAGCCTAAAACAATGAGAGGGATACACCGGGCTATACCCCTGTGCAGAAGAAAAGTCTATGGGGGGTAGGACGATCCGAGGCCCGCTGATCAGGTTCCGCAGAGGAAGAAGCGCTCGGGGATCGGAAACCTCCAAACCATGATGTGACCCTAGCATGTGTAATGAAGTGTGTGGCATGCTCAAACTCCTAACCTGGTTCCCAAGTGTGCACCCTTGCAGAAATGCGTTTGTCTCTCCTAAAAACAACGTGTCTGCAATCTGAGTATTTGGGGGAAACTCCCCGTTCGGTGTGAAACCGGGGTCGATCTTGTCCAACATGTTTCCAACAGGTTTACATAATTACATGACTCTAACCAAGCATAAAACAAGAGAGGGATCACCGGGCTACCCATATTGTGAGAAGAAAATCTAGGGGGGTAGACGATCCGAGGCCCGCGGATCAGGGTTCGCAAGGAAGAAGAAGCGCTTCGGGGCATCGGAACACCTCCAAACCATGCATGTGACCCTAGCATGTGTAATGAAGTGTGGTGGCATGCTCAAAACTCCTAAACTGGTTCCCAAGTGTGACCCCCTTCGCAGACATGCGCTGTCCCCTAAAAACAAGTGTCTGCAATCTGAGATTAGGGGGAAACTCCCCGTTTCGGTGAAACCGGGGTAGATCTTGTCACAACATGTTCCCAAACATGGTTTTAAATCATCACATGACCTAACCAAGCCTAAAACAAGAGAGGGATACACCGGGCTACCCCTGTCAGAAGAAAAAGTCTAGGGGGTAGACGATCCGAGGCCCGCGGATCAGGGTCCGCAGGAAGAAGCGCTTCGGGGCATCGGAACACCTCCAAACCATGCATGTGACCCTAGCATGTGTAATGAAGTGTGGTGGCATGCTCAAAACTCCTAAACCTGGTTCCCAAGTGTGACCCCCTTCGCAGACATGCGCTGTCTCTCCTAAAAACAAAGTGTCTGCAATCTGAGTATTAGGGGGAACTCCCCTTCGGTGAAACCGGGTAGATCTTGTCACAACATGTTCCCAAACATGGTTTACATCATCACATGACCTAACCAAGCCTAAAAAAGAGAGGGTACACCGGGCTACCCCTGTCAGAAGAAAGTCTAGGGGGTAGACGATCCGAGGCCCGCGGATCAGGGTTCCGCAGGAAGAAGCGCTTCGGGGCATCGGAAACCTCCAAACCATGCATGTGACCCAGAATGTGTAATGAAGTGTGGTGGGCTGCAAAACTCCTAAACTGGTTCCCAAGTGTGACCCCCTTCGCAGACATGCGCTGTCCCCTAAAAACAAAGTGTCTGCAATCTGAGTATTAGGGGGAAACTCCCCGTTTCGGTGAAACCGGGGTAGATCTTGTCACAACATGTTCCCAAACATGGTTTACATCATCACATGACCTAACCAAGCCTAAAACAAGAGAGGGATACAACGGGCTACCCCTGTCAGAAGAAAGTCTAGGGGGTAGACGATCCGAGGCCCGCGGATCAGGGTTGGCAGGAAGAAGCGCTTCGGGGCATCGGAACACCTCCAAACCATGCATGTGACCTAGAATGTGTATGAAGTGTGGTGGCATGCTCAAAACTCCTAAACCTGGTTCCCAAGTGTGACCCCCTTCGCAGACATGCGCATGTCCCCTAAAAACAAAGTGTCTGCAATCTGAGTATTAGGGGGAAACTCCCCGTTTCGGTGAAACCGGGGTAGATCTTGTCACAACATGTT
>CAJUXJ010000309.1:0-24266 GCA_910589775.1 Avena eriantha
AACTTGTAATTGATAAATTAGAGGCGTCTAGTTTAGATCATTGATGGGCTAGTGTCTTGATATGGTATTGTTGTAAGTAGATGTATGATAGATACTCTTACAACACACTCAACGTGTAAGTTCCATAGACCTTGGCCTTACACACAAAGGAATGATAGAGATCATACCACGATGCAAGTGATAGAGATCAAATGCATGGACCATATCATCTCACTTTACACATTAGATGTTAGCATCTTATACTGCTAGTTTGGCGCTTTCTGTAGCATTGTAAGATGATCCCTCATTTAGATATCAAGATAAAAATGTGTTCTTCCTTAAGTATGCACCATTTTATGGATCGTGTTTCGACACATCACGTGATGATCGGGTGTACTCGACTCTACGCTTTCATACAACAGGTGTAAGACAGTTTTACATATGCGAGTACTAAGGTTCTTACTTGGCGAGCCTAGCATGTACAGACATGGCCTCGGAACACGGACCGAAACGTTAAGCATGAGTCATATAGTTGATATGATGCCCATATAGATGCTCGCCTTTGAAGCTACATCAACTCACGTGATGATCGGACTTGGTGTATTGGATTTGGTTCATGTAATCACCAAAAAGACACGGGGGATGTCGTTTTTGAGTGGGAGTTCATTTCTAATTTGGATTAGTCGAACCAAATTTGTCATAAATTAAATCAAAGTGAATTTGCATAGTTTGTTGTAGTCATTGGCATTCGTTTTCTACCTTATGCTTAGTTTTTATTTGAAATAATAGAACTATAGACTTCTAGATATTTACTTTACGAACTGGTATCATATTGTTTTGAATGTCACTTTAAAGTTTATAAGTCCTATTGCAAACTTTCAGCAAACTCTATTTACTCCATGAAGTTTAATAAGTAGTATTAAATCAAGAGTAAGAATTCCAATGTTAGTATCTAAAGTATCACGTTTGCCTCCATGATTATTGATATTCAAAAGTTGTTTTAATATCAAGATTATATTGGAGCTGAATTTTTTTTCAGAAACCATCATGTGTGAAAGATATTGTGATATCTGAAACAATGTTTTTGGTTTCATTATGATAGAGTATAATTTAGCAAAATACATGTTCTCATATTGTATGAGAATTTGTGAAGGTTGGAGATGCTAGGCATCCGAATCTACCAAAAAGGTTTTGGGAACTGATATTATACTCGCGATTCTTCCTTATAGGCTATAGTAGCTTGATCATGAAAGTTGTCATGATAAGGATGAATAGAAGATGTAAGTAAAATGTTTACTACACTAATAGATTACTAAAGAATGGATTTTTGAAAGAATGCCAAACATTTGATGATGGTGATCCACTTCAAACTGCAAGTCCAAAGGTATTAGTATTTGACTATATACAAGCTTTGTACCATGTGTCATGTTGATGACACCACTATTGATGCTGATAGATTCTTTTAAAAGAAAAGGAATTGCTGAAAGAGAATCTATAAAATATTTGGCAGAAAATAAAAGGTTGGAGATGTCCAACTTGGGTATATAGAAGATATACATGTTATGGTTGTATTCCTTGCTTATTAAACAATGTGGTTCTTAGGTATTGGATACCGGTATTGGATACCGAATTGGTTGGTATGAAGTGTCATACAGGACAACGCAATTCATGAACTGCAATGGCCTAAGTAACTAGCAAGAGAATAAGTGATGATGATCATCGAAAACAAATAAAGTGTTATTGTGCCTTTTCATTGTCGTCAAACCTATCCTTCAAGATATGTTTTAATAATTGTTATTTTGTTCCGGTATTACGAGAATAATGGTTGTTCAAATAATTACCGTATTCCATAAAGGATGGATGAACTTTTACAAGTCTAGTGGGAGAAATCACATCCATAAACACTATTGCTAAAATGTCGCAAGACAAATGATTGAAAGATCACTTATGAAGTGACATCGCTATTTAAATTATATTGGAAAGAAAACATGAAGAAACTCCATGTTGATGGATTTTTGGAGTCCTTGATTTTGATCAATTGACGCATGTGAGACTTTCCTCGAGTAATTGAAACTCCGTCCATAGGCCAGAGAGGAACAAATGACTAGATTATTGGAAATTATGCATGCTGATGTGCATAGTCCATTATGTGTAGCCATATGCGATGGATCTTTTTTCTTCATATGCTTTCTTCGAAAATTTGAGTGAATATATCTGTATATTTACTCAATAAGGAAGAAGTATGAAACATTTAAAAGTTGTTCAAAGACTTTCAAGATGAAGTGAAAAATCATTGTAACAAGAAAATAAAGAGTTTATGATTCGATCATAAAGGAAGATATTTGAGTTACATGTTTAGCAAAACACCTAAGATTTGAGGAATTGTTCCATGAATTTGGATTTCCCGATAAACCACAGGAGTATGGTATGTTCGAGAGATGAAATCAAACCATGTTTGACATGGTAAGATCAAAGGTGTCATTTATAAAACTACCATTATGTTTTAAGGATTGAAGCTTTAGAGACTACCGCTTTTATACTGAAAAGAGCACCATCGTGATCCATTGAAATGACACCATATGAATTATGGTTTGGGATAAAACCCGAATTGTCTTTTCTTAAATTTTGGTATGCTATGCATAAGTAGAATGTTTACAACCAAAGTCGGATAAGCACGTCTTTGTAGGTTATCCCAAAGAATTTGTTGGGAATTTCTCCATAACACCGAGGACAAAAGAGTTTGTTACTTAGAACGTCAAGTTTCTTGAGAAGGAATTTTTTGTGAAAAGATAAGTGGGAGGACAATAGAACTTTGATAAGGTTGTTGAACCTTAGCTATATGTGCTAAGTAGCGCAGCACCGAAAATTTCCCCGGTGGCGGCCACAATGCTCATGGCTCTCGTGATTACAAAAGGTGTGATCTCGGAGATTAGAGTTCCTATAGAACCGTGTGGGTCGGTAAGAATCAAATAGTAAGATTTGATAAGCAAGTCGTTATTGTTTTGACAATGATGAACCGACTACATGCAAGGAAGCGATGATGGGCTCTGACTCCATAAAATGACTAGAAGTCACAGAATCCGTGATAGTATCCATACAAGAGAAATCAAGTTTCTGAACTTGGAAGACCCTCCGGACAGGCGTGAAGCCTATAGGTTGTGTTTGGATCTATAAAGAAATAAGACATGGATGTTTAACATCTATGAAATAGTCGACATGTCGGAAAGAAGTTTACGACAATGTTCAAGGAGTTGACTATGACAAGATTTGATCTTTCATAGCGATATTTAGTCTTGACGGATTAATGTAGCAACCACTACATATAATTTGGTATATGGTAATTGAATAAAAAAATGGTATTCTAATAGAATGGTTACCTAGGACGTGTACATGACACGGTCCAAAGGGTTTTGTTAATTCAAAGGGTGCTAAAAGGGCATGCAAACTTCAATAGTTGAAGTAAGCATAGCGGAGTTGGAATCTTCACCATGATGAAACTGTTAAAAGAGTTTAAATTCATTGGAGATGATGAAGATGCTTGCATTTGCAAGAAATTAAGTGGGAGCGCTAAGACATATTTCTAATACATTATATAGAGGACATATTGTTGATTGGAAATGATGTATCTTGTATTGACACAAGTTAAGAATTTCATTAAAATAAGATTTCGATGAAAGACTTGGGCAAAACCGGAATATTAGGCATCAATATCTATATGGATAGATTAAGGCGCTAATATGGTTGTGCCAGACATACATATATGAGATATTGAAAGGGTTCAATATGGAAACAACAAGAAAGGTTCTTGCTGCATGGAAAGGATTGTATCAAAATTCAAGTGTTTCAACACTTGGTGAGTAAAATCACATGAAGATTTTGATCGATTATACCATGATATGTATATATCAAGAATGTCCTATGCTCTAAATGTTATGAGCACATACCAGAATGATTCATGAGATGATCATTGGACGATAGTAAAGATATTCTTATGAGCTTTGGAAGAACTAAGAATATATAATGTATAAGTGACAAATAGTTAAAGGTAGTTCATTGTAAAGTGTTACATTGATACTAGTTTTGTCACAAGATACAAATTAAATTTATCTCAATTTAGACTATGGGTGGCACAATGTAATGGAAAGGATGTTCCATGATGGATTTGGATGAGCTCCAAAGTTGAGACATTCTGACGGATACTACAACAAAAGGCTAAGTATATGATTGCTATAGTAGCAGCATAGGAGGGCATTTGTGTTAAGTAGTTTGTTATCAAACTAGGTGTGGTTCAAAGTGGGCTAATACTATGAAGATATATTGTGTGACAATAATATCAACATATTTTAACCGGAACAAACTATAGGTCTCACCAAAGGACCAAATTTATACAATGCCATCTCATTTGAGAACGAGTGATGCGTAGAGACGCAAAGACATGCAAATACACACGGACCTCAAACTGTCAGATCCGGAGATTATGTTAACCACTAGCAATCGCGTATAGGCAACACCAGAAAGCGATAGGTGTTCAATACGCAAAGTTTTTCAAACTAGATTATTGACTCTAGTGCAAGTGGGAGACTGAAGGGAATATGCCCGAGAGGCAATAATAAAGTGGTTATTATCTTATTCCATGTTTATGATAAATGTTTATTTTACATGCTATAATTGTATTAATCGGAAACGTCAATACATGTGTGTTTAATAAACAAAAAGGGTTCCTAGTTATGCCTCTCTTATAGGCTAGCTCGTTGATTAACAAGATGATCAAGGTTTCCTGATCATGGACATTGGATGTTGTTAATAACGAGGTCACAACATTGGTGGAATGATGTGATGAACATTCATCCGAAGTATAGCATTAGGATCAAAGTCATTATGTTTATATTGCTATAATATCATATGAAGTAATCTTTATACTTAGACCATGAGATCATGTTAATTGCTAACACCGGAAGAGTATCTTGATAACATCAAACGTCACACCGTAACAGGGTGACTATAAAGATGGGTTCAGTGCTACGAAGGTGTTATGTTGAGGCTCATGGATCTAGAGTGGAATTTGTCAATCCTGATGACGGATAGATATACTCTGGGCCCTCTCGGTGATATCACATTGAAATAGCTTGCAAGGAAGTGATGTGATCACTAGAATGTTATATCACGGGAACGAGAAAAGAGTGCATGTCGGTAACGAGATCAAACTAGGTATGGAGATACCGATGATCGAATCTCAGACATGCAATATATCGCGAGACAAAGGGATTTAGTTACAAGTGTTAAAGGTTCTCACGATCACAGAAGTCATCATTGAATGTGTAGGAGTTAGTACGGATCTCCAGGTCCCGCTGCTGATTATTGATCGAAGAGGCGTCTCGATCATGTCTGCATTATTCGCGAACCGTAGGGTGACACACTTAAGGGATACGGACACCATTTGGAGCAAATATGTTTCAGATAAATTTAAGAAACCGCTGGAATTATTTCAATAGACACCGAAACTGTTTCGTGTGAAATCGCTGAAATTGGTTCTGCATGTAATATTGAAATATTGCAGGGGGTTTTATGTGAATGTTTGTTAATTAAAGTAATTAACAAAATTCTGAATAAAAATAATAAAAGAGTTTTATTAAATGAGAGAGTATTAAATTTGGAGAATTTAATGCATTTAAAGTGGAGACTTTAAAAGCGAATGTGAAGAGGCATTTTAATATGGAGGGGTTACCACCACATGAATGGAGGAGGTGAAGAGGCACCTCCTCCATGCGCCGGCCATGAAGGAGGGGCAACCCACCTCCTCCTATAAAAGTCCACCCTCTCCTTACTTCTCACACACACCTCCTTGTGAAGGATCTCTCTCACCCTCTAGTATTATTCCCCATGGTCTCGGATTAGCGAGATACATGTTCCCGGTGGCTTTATCTGGAAAGGAGTTGCTGCTTCCGCTGCTTTGCTGGAGCGAGGGATGGAGGATGTCGGGGTACCGGATGTGTGTGCGATCACGGCTGCACCACTGCTTTGCGGTGCTGGACTTGGTGGTGTTGGAGCTGGATCTGAAGGATGTGCTGGAGCCGGACCTGCTCGGACTTCCTCACGATCTTGAGATTGGCAAGTGTCCGACTACATCAACCACGAGTTCCTACTCGTTAACAAAACTCATTGTCTTTGAGGGTAAGTTCTCGTTGGATGTATGTCCACCCGTTGCTTTGTACCTAGTAGATAGATCTTGGCGTGTAGTTCACACCATAGGAAATTTTTTGTTTTCTATGCTGCGGACCCAACAGAACACACATGCAATGACACTTGGTGTGGTTCATGATATGGTTTGTGAGAAGAACACACATGCAATGACACTGGTGGATCCATGTGTGGTCTGTGAGAAGAACACACATGCAATGACATTCGGTGTGGTTCATGATATGGTTTGTGAGAAGAACACACGTGCAATGACACGGGTGGATCCATGTGTGGTCTTCGGGAAGAACACACATGCAATGACACTAGTGATATGTGGTCTGTGAGAAGAACACACATCCAATGACTCTAGCTGTGGTTCATGAAAAGAGCAGACATGCAATGACACTGGTGGATCCATGTGTGGTTCATGGGAAGAACACACATGCGATGACACTGGGTGGATCCATGTGTGGTTTGTGAGAAGAACACACATGCAATAACACTGGTGGATCCATGTGTGGTTCATGGGAAGAACACACATGCAATGACTCTGGTGATATGTGGTTTGTGAAAAGAACAGACATTCAATGACTCTAGCTGTGGTTAATGAGAAGAGCAGACATGCAATGACACCGGTGGATCCATGTGTGGTTTGTGAGAAGAACACACATGCAATGACATTGGGTGTGGTTCATGATATGGTTTGTAAGAAGAACACACATGCAATGACTCTAGCTGTGGTTTGTGAAAAGAGGACGCATGCGATGACTCTAGCTGTGGTTCATGGGAAGAGCAGACATACAATGACACTGGTGGATCCATGTGTGGTTCACGGGAAGAACACACATGCAATGACACTGGTGGATTCATGTGTGGTCTATGGGAAGAACACACATGCAATGACACTGGTGGATCCATGTGTGGTTCATGGGAAGAACACACATGCAATGACTCCCGTGATATGTGGTTTGTGAGAAGAACACACATTCAATGACTCTAGTTGTGGTACATGAAAAGAGCAGACATGCAATGACACCGGTTGATCCATGTGTGGTTCATGGGAAGAACACACATGCAATGACACTGGGTGTGGTTCATGATATGGTATGTGAGAAGAACACATATGCAATGACTCTAGCTATGGTTCATGAAAAGAGCACACATGTGATGACTCTAGCTGTGGTTCATGGGAAGAGCAGACATACAATGACACCGGTGGATCCATGTGTGGTTCATGGGAAGAACACACATGCAAGGACACTGGGTGTGGTTCATGATATGGTCTCTGAGAAGAACACACATGCAATGACTCTAGATGTGGTTCATGAAAAGAGCACGCATGCGATGACTCTAGTTGTGGCTCATGGGAAGAGCAGACATACAATGACACCAGTGGATCCATGTGTGGTTCATGGGAAGAACACACATGCAATGACACCGGTGGATCCATGTGTGGTCTTTGGGAAGAACACACATGCAATGACACTGGTGGATCCATGTGTGGTTCATAGGAAGAAGACACATGCAATACCACTAGTCCTGGGACGAATGGTCCGAACCGGACGGCCCGAGGTCGTCAAATTCTGTGTCCCGGTCCGTAAGAGGCCACTAGTCCCAGTTTGAGACACAAACTGGGACTAGTGGGTCTGGGCACGCCCGCGTGGTCCTGGCAGAACCATTAGTCCCGGTTTGTGTCTCAAACCGGGACTAATGGTTTGGCCCTATATATATGCAGCCAACCCTCCACTCTCTCTTGTTTTTTTCCTATGTGAGGTGGGTATAACTTTGTGCTAACTTTTTTTCTTCATATGCACTAGAGGTGTTCGGTGAAATGCCTGTTAGAGCGATGCCACTTGAGTTCACACAAGACAAAACATGATATGAGGTGCCAGAGCGACACTTAAGGTTTCTCCTATTTGTTTTGAAGTTTCCTAAAAGGTTTGCAACTATTTTGTCGTTTTGACCACGCGGTACTAATTTAAGCATCGTCATTGCGTTTGATATATATATGCATGGTTGTATGATGCAGATGAGCCACCCATGGATGTACGGTGACCGACGCTCTGACGCTTACAGAGAAGGCGTGCATTCTTTTCGCCTTGTGGCCGAGGCGAACAAGCGGCGGGATGGTTTTATGTGTTGTCCATGTGTTGAATGTCGCAATGAGCAGGCTCACACTTCCTCAAGAGTCATTCAGAGCCACCTGCTTCAGTCCGGTTTAATGTCCGGCTATAATGTTTGGACCAAGCACGGAGAAAGAGGGGTTATGATGGAAGACGGCGATGAAGAAGAGAACGATGATGACAACTACCGATCTATGTTCCCTGAATACGATGATACCATAGTTGAAGATAATGTAGAAGAAGGGGGTGAAGAACGGGAACCAGATGAGCCCGTTGATGATTTTGGTCGGGTCATTAGTGATGCAAGGCGAGACTGCGACATAGAAAAGGAGAAGTTGCAGTTCGAGCAGATGTTACAGGACCACAACAAATTGCTGTACCCAACTTGTGAAGATGGCTAGAAGAAGCTGGGTAGCACACTAGAATTGTTGAATTGGAAGGCAGAGACCGGTATGACTGACTCGGGATTTGAAAAGTTGCTGGTAATAATGAAGAAGCTACTTCCAAGAAATAACCAATTGCCCTCTAGTACCTACGAAGCAAAGAAACTTGTCTCCTCGGGTTTTCCTGCGTCTCCTCGGGTTTATCCTTTAGCGTCTTACAATGTATTTTATCTGGGTCAATGAACCCAACACAAAAGAGTGACCTTCTTTTACATTCTATGATCTTCATTCTGCATAATAACAGAGTACAAAAGGATATAATGAGGATAATTATATGCTATGAACTGAACAACTGAAAAAATGAACAACTTATATATAGACAGTGAATTCAATAACTTATAGACAATAGCAACTCATGAGACTTTTGTCGAGGGCGTCGAAATTGTATAATTGGAAGAGTTCTGGAAACTCAACATGGACCTCTTCTTCTCAGAAGTAGTAGTCATGCGGGACTTTCGCCACGATCATTAATCTCTCCCGCTTTACGGCTTTCAAGTACTAGTTATGTAAACTCCGCATTTGTGTTGGCAGTTGTTGGAACTGCTCAAAGCTGACCAGAGGCTTCCATGGGACATATGTAGGGACTACCTGAGCCTTGAGTAACTTGTCGTCCTGGGCACCTAGCAATTCCTCAACAGTCACATTCATAGCGGCCGCAACCTTCTTAGTTTCTTCCATATCCTGCTAGGGAGTGTCATAGGATAACACCTGGAGGGGTGGGATCGATTTTTTGGCCTGTTTCCCGAGCTGGGGGACGTCCATTCTTTTCCCGGTTGCACTTTGACCTGATGATTTGCTCCCGCTTGCACTTCTACTTGATTTTCTCTTCTTCACTTCCTTCTGAAGTGTGCGTCGATAGTCATCTGGCTTATGGTGCAATTCATATTGTGATTTTGTGTTCAGAAAAGAAAGTGCATACGCTTTTTGCTTCTCGGTGTATACCGGGGCGGGCTCGGGTTTCTTCTTTTGAAGCTGCGCAACACATTCGGCCTTTACGATCATGTCGTTTTCCTCGTCAGTACGATCGTAAGGTCTGATGGGAAGATTCTTATGAGGTACTCATGGGAGGGGCGACATTTGTCGTTTTGGGATGCTGCGTCGTTTAGTACTAATCGGAGGCTACGGCGGAGATCGAGATGGACTCGGGCTGTGGTGGTCGTAGTCATGGGGTGGGCTTCTTGGAGGTGATGGAGGTCAAGGTGACATGCGACCACTCGGAGGCGGTGTTGGCTTTGGCGTCCAGCCTGGAAGCTTGATGTTGTTCTTGTCCCATAGAATGATACCACCCAGTACTTCTCCGAGTGTCCTCTCACCTTCAGGTCCAGGGATGTCAAGCTCCATTGAGTCCCACCCCATTGCGATTTCATCCACACCAACTTTAGCATAGCCAGCTGGAATCTCACGGCCATGCCAGCGTGCACCAGGTGGACAAGGTAAAGCACATTCGACCGCCACCTTGATGGATAGGTTCTTCACCTTCTGATGGAGCTCACAAGATGCCTGCTCCTTGATTCCATCCACGGGGTAGCCGGGACCACCATCTACCATACATGCATCGTCAGAAGGGACCTCCGATTCAGCCATGCTGCTTCTCCGCTGAGATGGGACGACGGTAATATCGAGTACAGGATCTTGCAGGCGCGCTGCTCCTCGTAGTTCGTCAATCTGTTGCTGATGCATTCGAAGTGTTCCTAGCAACTCGGTGAACCTGTCTCCCTCCTCCTCCTGCCGTCGCCTCTTTGCTCTCTCTCGGCTCCTATAAGTATCTCTATCTTTGGGAAACCCCATCTCCCACGTATCTCTGCCTTTGTTAGCAAGTCTTTCTCTCTATCGGGACAGAACTTAGTTGTCCCTGCTTTAATCTCCTTCACCACTTTCTGCCATGCATCCCGGGGTATCATAATCCCGTCACTGCAAATAAGGTCCCCTGTACTTTCGTCATACTCACTCCCATTCCCAAGGAAGCAATTCCTTGCCCTCAGATCCCATTCTTCGCGTATTGGTTCTGGAGTGATCCCTTTATCAAGCAGCTCATTATCTTTAGCATCCCACTTTGGCTTGGCAGCCACGTAGCCCCCTGGCCCGAGGTGATGGTGATATTTCTTCATCGCGGCATGTTTCTTGTTTTTTCCGACTTTTCCACAGCAGGTTCTAACTCCTTGTAATTCAGAAATGCATCCCAGTTAGCCTGCTGCTTCGTTAGATAGCATTCAAATTTAGGAGGAGTCTTCGTCTTATGATACTTTTGCGATAATGCTTTCTTCCAGTTCTTGAATAGTTCGGCCATCTTCATAAGAGTCCACTGCTTGACTTTCTTCCTCAATGCAGCTGTGTCGGCATCATCCTCAATGCAGCTGTGTCGGCATCATCCTCACATTCTGGCAGGGTGAAATGTGTCATGAGGTCATTCCAAAGACCCTCTTTGTACCTGTCGGCGACATACTCACCCTCTTTCTCCCCTTTGGTCTTATTCCACTCTCGAACGGTGATCGGGATGCGATCCCTAACCATAACTCCGGATTGTTGTTTAAATACAGTTTTAGCCTTTTCGGGTTCCAGCGGTTCACCCTGTGGTGATACCACCGTAATTGTATAACGCGTAGATGCATCCAACTTTTTGGCCGGGCCTCGTTGGGAATATTTTTTGCTCGATGTGGAGGCCTAAGAGAAGAAACATTCGTCAATTTATATATATACAACTCAGTTAATGCATCTACTGATCACCAGACTTCATATATATACCTCACCGGACTTCGTTAAGGGTCCACCGAAGCCATCGGCTTCTCCACCACCATAGGGGTTCAGATAAATCGACGGAGATTCGGGTGGATCAACATGGGGGGTGTCGTTGATCATATCCTCGAGCATTTCTTCCTGTGCTAGGTCTCTCTGGATTAGATCCATAGTTTTCTACAAAATGCATACAATAACATTTTCCATTCAATATTGCTGCATAAAATAATACTAAACAATAATATGAACACGCAATTTGCAACAATAATACTAAACAATATCAAAATTCTAGTGATGCCCTAACCCTAAGTCCGGGCGGCCCGCAAGCACCACCACCCTAACCCTATCTCCGGGGGCCCACGAGCACCACCACTCTAACCCTAAGTCCGGGGGCCCGCGAGCACCACCACCCTAACCCTATCTTCGGGGCCCGCGAGCACCACCACTCTAACCCTAAGTCTAGGGGCCCGCAAGCACAACCACCCTAACCCTATCTCCGGGCGGCCCGCGAGCACCACCAGCCTAACCCTAAGTCTGGGGGCCCGCGAGCACCACCACCCTAACCCTAAGTCCGGGGGCCCGCGAGCACCACCACCCTAACCCTATCTCCGAGCGGCCCGCGAGCACCACCGAGTCATCGACGCATCGTCGACACCGATAGTGCCGTGGGCCTCTCACCATCATACTATATATACTCCATATATACTATACACATATATACTATACTCCATATATACTCCATATATACTATAGACATATATACTATACTTCATATATATATATATACAATATACTATATCTATTATATTACAATATTCTATATCTAAAAGATACAATAAATAAAAAAACATATATATACTATATATATTCTATTACTATACACAAACATATATATATATACTATATCTATATACTAGTAATAATTATTAACATATAAAAAAAGATACACGAAATAAAAAAACATATATACAAAATACTATATCTATAATATACTATACAATATACTATATACAATATACTATATCTATAATATACTATAAAAAACATATGTACAATATACTATATCTATAATATACTATAAAAAACATATAATATATATAATATGTAATATACTATATATACAATATACTATAAAAAAAGATACACAAAATTAAAAAAAAAGTGGCCGGGGCCGGCAGGGACAGAGAGAGGCAGCGCGGTCGGGGGCGCCGCCCGGGCTCACCGGGGCTGGGGATGGAGGAGGCGCGGTGCGCGGCGGGGGAGGGAGTTACCTCCGGCGGGGCTCGCCGGGGCCGAGGACGATGGAGGAGGCGCGGCGCGCGATGGGAGGAAGGGAGGAGGTGCGGCGCGCGGCGAGGCGGACGTCCGCGGCGTTTGGAGAGGCGGAGGCATGGCGGGGCGGCTGGAGAGGCGGCGAGGCAGTCCAAATTTTGGCAGCCTGTCCGCGTCGTCGTCCTCGCGCGCGTCTTGCAGAGTGTGGAGATGGAGATTGGGGGAGCGAAGCGGCGCGTATTTAAGTGGATGAACCTTTAGTCCCGGTCCATGGCTTGCACCGGGACTAAAGGGCCTTTAGTTCCGGGGCGAGCCAAGGCTTTTCGGCACCGCCCACGGGATGCGCGCCAACATCACCCTTTAGTCCCAGGCCGTGCCACAACCCGGGACTAAAGGCCCCTTTTAAAAAAATTGACTACAACCTCTGTTTCCCGCCTTATTGCATACTATCTTATGAAATAAACTACTATATATGAATATTATTAAATCTGATAAAAGTTTACAATATTTTAGGGTTTAGGGTTTAGGGTTAGGGGTTAGGGTTTAGGGTTTAGAGTTCTGGGTTTAAGGTTTAGGGTTTAGGGTTAGGCTTTCGGGTTTAGGGTTTAGAGTTTTGGGTTTAGGGTTTTAGGTTAGGGTTTAGGGTTTCAGGTTTAACTATTATATTTAGGGTTTAGGGTTTAGCACCTTAGTCCCGGTGTGTAGCATTTTCTGTTTTATAAAATAATTATTGTAACTAGTCAAACTATTAACCATTTTGCCATTTTCATGCGACTCTGACGCTCCGGTGGTCTTCCTCCGGCGAAACCCTAGACCGAGGGCCCCGGATCGTCTACCCCTATAGCTTTCTCCGTACGAGGGTAGCGCGGTGGACCTTTCTATTTGTTTTGGTTTGTTTAGGACATATGTACATGGAGAGCAAATGTTGGGCCAACTTTGCCACATTCCAGGCCCCGGTTGTCCCGCGGTGGGAGTTTTCATGTACAGATCCAGGATTTCACTAAGTGTTAACGCATGTCCGGGAAGGGGGTCACACCTGGGGCCTACACATGGCACCTACCAACCTTGCACCACTCTCACACACATATCCTAGGGGCACATGCAAGTTTGCATGTGATTCCGACGCTCCGGTGGTCTTCCTCTGACGAAATCCTAGAACGGGGGCCACGTGCGCCAAGTTTATGAATTAATACCATTTTTGGAATATTACTGTAAGTATTTGTCGTGATTATTTAAATAGGATTAATACCCTTTTTGGAGTAATAAATTCATAATAAAATAATTACTAATCAGAAAATTGCAAATAATATGACTACGGAATCACAAGAAAGATTAGAACCTGTTTATGAATTAAAATTGCAAGTTTACTAAAGGTCTGTTTCTTCCCGATTTAGTCCCGATTGATAAAAAATTCGTGTGAAACCGGTACTAAAGGTTTGTTTCTTCCCGCCTTATTTTTTTCCCGCCCGTTTTCTTCCCGCCTTTTCCACCGCTTCCCTCCTCTGACTTCCCGCCATTTCTCACTATATATATGTAGGCTTGGTCGTTGCCATAGCACATCTAGACTCATATCTGCCGCCTCTGTCCACTCTCTCCCATGGCTTCCACCATACCTCTAACCCCAGGGAGGCGGAGGCGCTTTGCGCCTCGAACTACCCCTACCCACCGGGCTACCGCGTCCCTACTGGCTAGATGCTGAGCGCCGGAGGCTTGCCGGTCCCTCCTGTCCCTCTAGGTGTGGAGCGTCGGATGGCCATCACGAACCACTACTACCTCGAGCTCACGCCAGAGCACCAGAGGAATCCCAACTGGCATCCCGACTATTTCCTGACTTGGGAAGCCTTCTTCATCAATCAGCGTGAGAGGGCGCTCGCCAGGCACGAGGAGGACAGCCCACCTCCTTCGAACTTCAACGAGGCCGGCCATCGCCTGTGGTGGCACGGCGGACTCTCTAGAGTGTCATGGCCTACAACACGACCGACAATAACCCCCGCCTAGGGTACCCTCAAATCCAGCCCACGCGTGCCCAACCTTCAAGGTTCGACTACGGCGACCCCGACGACGACAGCGACGACGGCGCCGGCGACTAGGACGACTACAGTGGCGCGTATTACAGGGCTAGGCAGGAGCATGACTGAATCACTCCAACATTAGGCATGTTTCTTAATTTTCAGTTGTGCTATGTATCTTAATTTTCAGTTGTGCTATGTATCCTTAGTGTTTGTGGGTTCTTTCTATTGTAATGGTTCCTTCTCTTTGGGTGATCACCTCCCACGGCTCAGAACCCGGTCGTCAACGTCTAGTTTGATTGAGCAAGATGTATAACATGAAAGGGGACCTTTATGTCTCCAATAAAAGGTTTACATTACATAGATTTATGTCTCAAATAAAAGGTTTAATACATTATTACACATCACCAACATCTAGTGTTGTGGTTTTCTTCTGCATCGTAGCCATGGAGAATCTTCATCATTTAACAGGATGCTTGGGTCAGTTTTCACTTTGAAGGGCGAAATTTCATGAAACTTATTGTAATCTTCTGACATGTCTGTCTTGTCATCCACTCCCACGATGTTTCTTTTCCCTGAAAGACCTATGTGGCGCTTTGCCTCATCGTATTCTATATTCTTTTTCTTATCTTTCCTTTTTCTCGTTTTGGTAGACATGTCCTTCACATAGAAAACCTGAGCCACATTGTTGGCTAGGACGAACGGTTCATCCATGTATGCAAGATTGTTGAGATCCACTGTTGTCATGTCGTACTTTTGGTCTACATGTACCCCGCCTCCTGTCAGCTTGACCCATTTGCACCGAAACAAAGGGACCTTAAAAGTAGGTCCATAGTCAAGTTCCCATATCTCCTGTATGTACCCATAATATGTGTCCTTCTGCCCATTGTCATCTATTGCATCAAAGCGGACACCACTATTTTGGTTGGTGCTCTTTTTATCTTGGGCGATTGTGTAAAATGTATTCCCATCTATCTCGTACAATTGGAAAGTACATATAGTCGAAGATGGTAACCTGGCCAACGAGTACAACTCATATCCAACAGTGGTGTTATTCATGAGATGTGTCTACAACCAACTGCCAAAATTCTTCTCGTGTTCCCCTTTAATCAAGGTTTCAGGCTTCCCCGGGTTTTCGGAGCGTAGAATATTCTTGTGTTTCTCGATATACGGAGCCACCACGGTGGAATTGTGTAGAACTGTGTAGTGTGCTTGAGTGAAAGAATTCCCGTCCCTACATACCATTGATTTCCTTCCTAGCGTGTCTTTTCCAGTCATTCTCCCCTCATACGAGATTCAGGAACACCAATCGGCTTAAGGTCAGAAATAAAGTCAACACAAAACTCAATGACCTCCTCTATTCCATAGCCCTTGGAGATGCTTCCTTCTGGCCTAGAATGGTGATGAACATATTACTTTAAGACTCCCATGAACCTCTCGAAGGGGAACATATTGTGTAGAAACACAGGACCAAGAATTCTAATCTCTTCGACTAGGTGAACTAGGAGGTGCGTCATAATATTGAAGAAGGATGGCGGGAACAATAACTCGAAGCTGACCAGACATTGGACCACATCAATCTGTAACCCTGATAGACTTTCTCGATTGATTACCTTTTGAGAAATTGCATTGAGGAATGCACATACCTTCACAATGGCTAGTCGAACATTTTCTGGTAGAATTCCCCTCAATGCAACCGGAAGCAATTGCGTCATAAGCACGTGGAAGTCATGAGACTTTAGGTTTTGAAATTTTTTCTTTTTCATATTTACTATTCCCTTTATATTCGACGAGAAGCCAGACGAGACCTTGATAGTGAAAAGGACTTCAAAAAAGATTTCCTTTTCTTCTTTGGTAAGAGCGTAGCTGGCAAGCCCTTGAAACTGCCCTGGATGCTTATCGTCTCATCCTTTATGATGTTGCTGGTCCTCCCGTGCTGCCGGGGTATCTTTTGACTTCCCATACAAGCCCAGGAAGCCTAGAATATTCACGCAAAGATTCTTCGTCAGGTGCATCACGTCGATTACAGAGCGGACCTCATGCACTTTCCAATAGGGTAGCTCCCAAAATATAGATTTCTTCTTCCACATGGGTGCGTGTCCGTCGGCGTCTTTCGGAACAGGTTGTCCTCCAGGACCCTTTCCAAAGATTACATCCAAATCCTTGACCATACCAAATACATCAGCACCACTACGGGGGACAGGCTTCGTCCGGGTTTCTTCCTTGCCACTGAAATGCTTGCCTTTCTTCTTTAAGGGATGACTGGGCAGAAGAAAACGACGATTGTACGTGTACACATTCTTTCTATATTTATCCAGATATATACTTTCGGTCTCATCTAAACAGTGCGTGCATGCATTGTATACTTTGTTCGTCTGTCCTGAACTGTTACTAAGAGCAGGCCAATCATTGATGGTTATGAACAACAACGCTTGTAGGTCAAATTCCTGCTGTTTGTGCTCATCCCACACACGTACACCTGGTTTGGCCCACAACTATAGAAGTTCTTCAACTAATGGCCTTAGGTACACATCAATGTCGTTGCCGGGTTGCTTCGGGCCTTGGATGAGCACTGGCATCATAATGAACTTCCGCTTCATGCACAACCAAGGAGGAAGGTTGTAGATACATAGAGTCACGGGCCAGGTGTTGTGACTATAGTTCTGCTCCCCAAAAGGATTCATGCCATCAGTACTTAGACCAAACCATAAGTTCCTTGCGTCACCAGCAAAGTCCGGGAAGTCTCTCTCGATTTTTCTCCACTGTCGACCATAAGCAGGGTGCCTCAATGATACATTGCAAATGTATCTATAATTTTTTATGTTCCATGCTTGGTTTTATCCACTTTCTTGTGTTTTGTTCCAACTTTGGAGTACTTTTCATATGATTTCTTGGACTAACCTATTAACAAGAGCCACAGTGCCAGCTGCCTGTTTTATACTATTTTTGGTTCCAGGAAAGTCAGAAAATAAATATTCTCAGAATTGGACGGGACAAAAGCCAAAGTGCCTATTTTTTCGGAAGGGATCAAGTGCCAGAATACGAGACGGAGAAGGGCCAGGGAGCCACCACACCACCTGGCCCGCGCCAGGGGGTGGTGTGGCCGCTCCCGGCACCCCCTCGGCCTCTCCTTCCGCCTATAAGTTGCCCTCGGGATGAAAACCCTAAGTACCCGATCAAAAATCCACGAAAGAGTCTGTAGCCGCCATCATCTCCATCCCTAGATCGGGAGGGATCTGAAGCTCTTCCCGACACCTTGCCGGAGAGGGGAATTCACCCTGGAGGCCTTCTTCATCACCATGCAAGCCTCCGGTGTGATGCATGAGTAGTTCATCCTTGGACTACGGATCCATGTATTAGCTAGATGGCTGGTTTCTCCTCCTTTTTGCTTTCATGTTTAGATGTTGTGAGCTCCGTTCATGATCAAGATCATCTATTTGTAATTCATACATGTTGTGTTTGCAGGGATCCGATGGATATTGAGATGCTATTTCAGATTGATTGTTGATTCTATCATGTCTTTGTTATTTGAGATCTTGCATGCTTTCCGTTGTTAGTAGCTATCTTGGCCAAGTAGATGCTAGCAACTCCAAGAGTTAGTATTTATGCTCGATAGTGGGTTCATGCCTCTAGTAATCTGGGGAAGTGACAGAAATCTCTAAGGTACTAGATGTGCTGTTGCTACTAGGGAGAAAACAACAATCCTTTGTTCATAGAACAATCGTATTGTTTACATTACACGCAGTTCGTAAAGCAATAATCTGTTGCTTGCAACTTAATACTGGAGGGGGGTCGGATGATAACCTGAAGGTGGATTATTAGTCATAGATGCAGTTGGATGGTGGTCTATGTATTATGTTGTAATGCCCAATCAAGTCTCAGAGGAGTCAAGATGATTAGTATATGCATGTATTGCTTTCTCGGTGTTTGTCAATTGCCCCACTGTAATTTGTTCACCCAGCATGTTATCTATCTAAGGAGTGCCACCTCTAGGTGAACTATGGATCCCGGTCCTTTTTCTTTACATACAATCTTTAAACTGTTTACTACTTTGTGTTTACTTTCTGCAAACTTTTACTTCTTTCCGTTCGATACGTCTAATCCTTTGTTTTCCGCAAAACACGGTGAGATTGAAAACCTCATCGCAAGTTGGGGACAAAGTTCTGTGGTTGTGTTGTGCAGGTCTCCACGTTGCTACTAGCACCGGTAGTGCGCCCTGCCAAAGCTCAGCTAGTAAGACCTTTGGGGTGTTTCCTTGCTCCTACTGGTTCGATTAAACCTTGGTTTCATAACTGAGGGAAAACTTACTGTTGTGCTCATCATACCTTCCTCTTGGGGTTCCCAACGAGCTCTACATCAACTACGAGTCAGCAAGATTTTTTCTGGCGCCGTTGCTGGGGAGTCAAGGACATCTTCACAAGGGGAGTCCCTCATAACCAATCTCTTTACTTTGTTGTTTTTGTTTTGCTTAGTTTTCTTTTTGCTTTGTTTGCTTGTTTTGTTCTTCAAAAAACACAAAAAAATTAGTTTTACTAGTTTGCTTTCTTATTTGAAAACCCAAAAAAATGACTACTCTTGAAAACACTAAGTTGTGTGACTTCACTAGCACCAACAACAATGATTTTATGAGCACACCTATTGCTCCACCTGTGGCTGAGAATACTTTCTTTGAGATAAAACCTGCTTTTCTCAATCTTGTTATGAGAGAAAAAATTTCTGGTATTGGTAATGAAGATCTACTTCCCATCTAAATAAGTTTGTTGAACTTTTTGAGACACAAAAGCATAGGGATATGGATGGTGATATTTTTAAGCTGAAATTGTTTCCTTTCTCTTTGAGAGGAAAAGCTAAAGAATGGTTGAATTCCTTAACTAGGAATAGTATTGATTCTTGGACTAAGTGCAAAGATGCTTTTATTGGAAAATATTATCCTCCTGCTAAGATTATATCCATGAGAAGTGAAATAATGAAGTTTAAACAACTTGATAATGAGCATGTGCTCAAGCTTGGGAAAGAATGAAATCTTTGGTAAAGAATTGTCCCACTCATGGACTAACTGCTTGGATGATCATCCAAACTTTTTATGCAGGATTGAACTATTCTTCAAGGAACCTATTGGATTCAGCAGCTGGAGGTACCTTTATGACCATCACTTTGGGTGCTGCAACAAAACTTTTGGATAATATGATGGTTAATTATTCTGAATGGCATACTGAGAGAGCTCCACAAGGTAAGAAGGTAAATTCTGTTGAAGAAACCTCCCCCTTGAGTGATAAGATTGATATTATTATGTCTATGCTTGTTAATGGAAAAGTCCATATTGATCCAAATAATGTTCCTTTAGCCTCTTTGGTTGCTCAAGAAGAGCAAGTTGATGTGAAATTCATAAGAAATAACAATTTTGGCAACAATGCTTATGGTAATAATGGTTATAGGAACATTTTTGGTAACAACAATTATAAGCCATATCCTCCCAACAATGGTAAATCTGAATTACCTAGTGAAGGAAGAATCTTGGAAGTTGAAAGAGCCACTAAAAACTTCATGCAAATGCAATACGAGCAAAATAAGCTATTTACTAAAACTATGGAGGAACAATCTATCATTTTGAAGAACATTAGCCATCAACTCGAGAGTCTAAATAGGGAAATTCCTAGTTTACATTTGAAACTCTCTAATGCTAAAAGGAATATATCATCTCTTTCTGAAGCTCAATCTTCTTTGATTTATAAAATGGCTGCTAAACCCGAAACTAGTGAGAATCCCTTTGCAGCTACTAATTCTATACAAGTAAGAATTGATGAAAATGTTAGACTATTAGCTGAATTACATGCTAAGTGGGAACGAGAAGATGAAATTGCTAGAAACATTAGTGTTTCCACTATTACCACCACTAGTGTCGAGGCTAGTAGTAGTTCTACCACTTTAGATGATAAAGTTGATTTTGATCTTGATGGTTGCAATATCTCTGAAGTTATTAAGTTCTTACAAAAGCTTGCTAAAAGTCCTAATGCTAGTTCTATGAACATGGCTTTTACAAAACACATTACTGATGCTCTCATAAAGATTAAAGAAGAAAAGATGAAACATAAAGCTTCTATTCCTATAAATCAAGAAGATGGTTGGGAACCCATCATTAATATGAAAGTGAATGACTTTGATTTCAAAGCTTTGTGTGATCTTGATAGTAGTGTTTCTATTATGCCTAGAAGGATTTATGATATGCTTGATTTGCCTCCTCTTGAAGATTGTTATTTGAATGTCCCACTTGATGCTAATGCTAAAAAGAAACTCATGGGGAGTCTTAATGATGTTCTTATTATGGTTAATGATTCCTATGTCCCCGTTGATTTTTATGTTTTGGATGTTGAATACAATGCTTCTTGTCCTATTACTTTGGGAAGACCTTTTCTTAGAACTGTTGGTGCCATCATTGATATGAAAGAAGGCACCATTAAATATCAACTCCCACTCCAGAAAGGTATAGAACACTTCCCTCAAAAGAGACAAAAAATTTCTTTTGCTTCTCCTATGAAAACACAATTTGGTCTTAATGCTTCTTCATTTGAGAACACTTGATTCTTTCTTTGCTTCTTATGCCTAACTTAAAGGCGTTAAAGAAAAGTACTTGTTGGGAGATAACCCAAGAGTTTTAGTTGAGTCCTGGAAGTTATTACCTCTGTAATAACCTCTCCTTATCCTTTTTATTTTCTTTTTGTGCCAAGACTAACCTCTAATGAGAGAGAAGTAATGATTGGGAAAGTTGCTGTCCCGAAACAGATTTCTGTGCTTCACCGTAAAAATTCCTGAGAGAGCTCTGTATGTCGGATTGAGCTGTGATTATTTGTGCTTCTGCCCCAGGTTGTTATCTAACTTTCGTTAGTTCAACACTTTTTGATTTGAGCAACAGAAGGTCTTCGAACAAATTCATCTTTACCTGCTGGACTATTTGGACAGATTCCTACCATTTTCTGCATTTGCTTCTTGTTAGTTCCTTCTTGAGTTCCTTTGGGGAATTGAGCTTTTTGAGGGAAGTGCCACAGTAGCTAGTGTTCTAATGGAAGTTTATTTGGTGTTAGAACTGAACCTTGAGACTTATTTATCTTGAGTGCACTAATGTTGCTAGTAAAGATTGTGTGAAGTTTTGTATGAAGGAAAAATTTCAGGTGTATGGAAGGAATGAGTAATGAGATGAAGGATGGACTAAAGTTCAAGCTTAGGGATGCCACGCGTGTCACCCCAAGAAATATACAAGAAGTACAAGCGTCAAAGCTTGGGGATGCCCAAGGCATCCCCTTCTTCATGAATAAAAACCCCAGGTTTCTTCCAAACGCTTCATTTTTATTGTTTCATGCACAGTTGTGTTGTTCTTGGAGCTTCTTCTTTTTCGTTTTTGTTTTGGTTTTTAGTTTGCTTGGTTTTCTTAGTGTTCTGAATAAATTGGTTGGACCCCCTCTTTCATACTTTGGTTTGCAAATAGTTTGGTTTGGTTTGGAAAAGAGTAGGAAAGTTCATGCTTATGTGGTAAAAAGAGCTTATTTTTGACTGTGGCCTATGCTTTGTCATGCCATGCTTGATATTGTTTTGGCTTTATGCTTAGTATTATTTGTTCTAGCATGACTTGTTATAAACAATTGAGATTGCTTAATGTGCCTTGGATGAATCATGCGTTGTTTTAGCATATTAAAGCATAGTATAGTGGTATTCTCCTTTGATGCTTTATTTGGGTTGACTTGGCACCTGCTCACACCATGTTATGAATATCTCAAGTCACCATAGCCTTTATGATCCTTTATTTTTCAACTTGTAGTATCACTTTGTGCCTTGATAAATGATGTTTTGTCGCTCTGCATGATTATGGCCATTATTGCTCTCTTAGTTTGTCGCTCCCAGTCTTTTGCTAGCCTCCACAACAAAGTATGAGTTCCACTCATGCATCCAACACCCTAAACCAAGTTTTTCCAAAGAGTACACCATACCTACCTACTATCTTATGCTATTCCAAGTACATTCATGCTTTTTTTTACCTTCCACTTGTTATGAGAAAACTAGTGATTAAAGCTCTCACGAACTTGATGGCACACTTTACTTTATTGCCTCTAATAAACTTGAACCATTGGGTCATTCTTTGTTGCATATATGCTTGCGCTTTATAAGTTGAAATTAGCAGAACCATGTTTCATGGGGAACGCTTTCAACATCGCACTTGTACTTTGTACTCTGTTGATATCATGTTCTTTTGCTTATGGATCCCGGCGGTGTGAAATAAATGTGGAACTTGTAAGATCATGGAGTTTGTATGTGTGTTAGAGAAACGCCTGGGCCGCTAGCCTAAGCCATGCCTAATCATGGTGGAAACTTGCAGCATCACCATAATGAGCACTCTATGAAGCATCCTCAATAAAAAACTATGCAAATAGCAAATAAAAAGATCGTTGAGATGCTCATTGTCTGCTTGCCTTGTCATTTTGATTATGGGAAAGCTCCTATATCATGTGCAAGGGGTACCCTGTTGGCGGTTCTTAATGATACAAATATACTTACAATGACAAGAGCTTACTCGTGACTGAAGTTGAGTAGCATGAGGATCGGTCTTCGTAAGTAAGGGGCATGAGATTTCGGTTTATAACTTGTCAAGCATATCCTCTTGGTCGTGTCATTTTAACCTTAATCACCTTCAAGATGCTTATGATAGGGGCAATGAGAGCTGAAAGCTATAAGTACCATAATTCTTGGAAGCTCTTTATGAGACTTGAATCCCTACTTCCTTTTACAAAAGGCTTTTCTTCCACCATTATATTGAGTCTCCACCTTCTATCTTTATGCACCTACTTTGAGAGCATAGTGGCCATTCTTAGTTCTATGTGCATTGTCCCAAGACTAGTTGATTGATGCATAACTTGTTATTGCTTGTTTGAAACTATTGTATCTAGTCACTCTTATGAACTTTGAAGGTGTCCTATGCATTTATATTTGCTACTCTATTGAGGGACAAGCTGAATACTATTATGCTATGTTTTCTTTATGTGAAACAAACAAACGTCTTGCAAAGCATGTTATTCATGAATCTTTTGTTTGTACCTTTTTATGTTGCATCATAGTTTCTTTGCTTATTGCTAGAACTTTGTCTTTCATGTTATGATTGAAGTACTATGATCCCAGCTTTGAATGTTTTGCAAATACTTTGATCAAGTCTTTAATGGTGCATGTCACCTCAAAAATTATTTCTTTTTATCACTTACCTACTCAAGGACAAGCAGGAGTTAAGCTTGGGGATGTTGATACATTGCAAATGTATCTACAATTTTTGATGTTCCATGCTTGGTTTTATCCACTTTCTTGTGTTTTGTTCCAACTTTGGAGTACTTTTATATGATTTCTTGGACTAACCTATTAACAAGAGCCACAGTGCCAGCTGCCTGTTTTCTGCTGTTTTTGGTTCTAGGAAAGTCAGAAAATGAATATTCACGGAATTGGACGGGACAAAAGCCAAAGTGCCTATTTTTCCGGAAGGGATCAAGTGCCAGAAT